>JBBPCX010069379.1:0-11415 GCA_037974365.1 Hydrocynus forskahlii | reverse complement strand
CTCACACACACACACACACACTCACACACTCACACACTCACACACTCACTCACTCACACACACACTCACTCACTCACACACACACACACACACACACACTCACTCACACACACACTCACACACTCACACACTCACACACACACACACACTCTGCTCTTAACATCACTGTTGTAATTGCTGCAGTTGTAAAATAATGGAGGAGTATTAATAATCTAATAATGGAAGAGTGTATTTTAACATTTCCAGGGTATAACAAATAATTAACATGTATCATTTTTACACTTGGACTCAAACGTGGTCCGTGGTGTGTAAAACAATAGTGACCTGCACATTTTACACAGACACCCTCCCACGCGCCACAAAAGCAACAACCAGAAAAAAATGACGCGTCTCTCATTTTTCTCCGTGTCTGGATAAGCTGTTTACATTGAGCACGTAACTGAATTGAACAGTTATCCACACACACACACACCATGTCCATATATGGACTGTCCAGACTGCCAGATTTACATGCTCCAAACCTTAGTATGCCAGTGTGAGAGACAGTCTGGTATCTGAGACTTACACCATTGTGACGGTCGGAACAAAATCTAACATCTGTTCACTGTTCTGGAGGGGAAACCGGTTCGGAGCGGTCAGCAGAAGTTTGAGGTGGAGACTTTATCACGGGTGATCTTGGCCCTTTCTGTTGCTCGTCCTGAGTGTAAGGGACAGCTGGCCTGGAGGAGACGTGCAGCGTAAGTGGCTCAGAATAGGAACGAGTGAACGAATGAGCGCTCTGTTGTGTCTGTAACAGTCAAAAAGGGACCTCCAACGTCAGCTTGACAGGTACAGGTACCAAAATACCGTGCAATGGGAAAAGGAAAAGGTGCACATCAGTATTTTTTTCCCACTTTCTGAAGAAACAGCATTGCTTAGACACTCACATACAAAAGCTTGGCAGACTCCCGTCAAACAAGTCAGATGACAGGTCAGAGGAAGACCCAAAAACTAAAAATATTACACATTTTTGCAGCATGCAAATGTGGCACATAGACAGTCGCCGTAAATGAGTGCAGTCGTCCTTTTCACTTTCACCTCTGTTTCAGTGAAAACCTGTCAGATTCAGATTCAGATTCAGATTTTCTTTGTCACATACAGTATCATACAAGGTACACTTGTCCAGGGGTGTGAAAACTTTTGCAGCGGTTTGGCTTGGATTAACGTCCAGACTGTAGATCTCCGTTTTTACAGATCTGCGGCGACTTTGCTGACGTGAGAGATCACACTGTTACACAACAAATACAGAACGACAGACGACGAGGTCTGTAGTATCTGCACAAATCATGTCTCTCTCACACACACACACACACACACACACACACACACACAGCGAATAAACCAGGACAAACCGGTTCTGATGGAAGGGAGCGCTGTGCTCCGTTCTGTCACGAAAGCATCAGGAGCGGAAAACTGCGTTGAGATTTCACTGAGATTTCACTGAGATTTCACTGTGCGTCAGTGGAAGGATTTTAGATCATTTCTGACTAGTGGGTTTATCACTGCCGTCACGGTGCAGAGACCAACTTGGCCCTGCAGTCTAGTACTTAGAACCAGAGGCCTGGATAAATGGTGAATAAATACATGCGTAATTTAATATCATAATGTGATTATATGCCTTAAATAGCTTTCACAATGGCAAATCTGTGAGAAACCATGAGGTCAAATACATGATTCGTCTGTAAACAACAGCGACACTGTGCTGTAAATAAAGACTTGATGCACATTTTAGTACTTAGGCACAATTTAATACTTACTCATCTTTGGCACGTAGTAGAAATACCACGCGGTCTTGGAATACTTTGTGCACTGTATCACTGGGTGCATTGTATCACATCCCCGGTAGTTTATGTAAATATGTCCTTTATTATATAACAGACACTACTGAGTACATATTAATGTACTAAAAACTCTCCCCGATGTAAAATAAAGCTCCTGGAAATGGATTCATATCTGCTGCACTAATTTCCCTGGGCCGAACAGTATTGAAGATTAAAGCAGGTTACTCTAGACATTTAATTCATGAATGCGTTAATGAATACGCTTGTTTGAGTGAATGTGTCTGGAACGTATTCCAAGGAGTTTTCATATCAACATTGTTTTTAATGAGAGATTTGTATCTCAGTACACACAATTATGTTACAAAACGACAATGAAAAGTGAGCGACACAGTCTGGTCGGTTCCTTCAGCGATGAGTGGAATTTATCACCATCATTTATCACCAGCAGCAGAACACAGTAGCCGCTTTAAAGGGGGCGTGGCCTCGCAACCCTGATTAGCTTTAAGACCAAAATGCATCCCCCTAATTAACCTGCCACCACAGTGTCAAACCCCAAGAGGCAGATAACCCTGGGCATATTTGTCTCTTGACCTCCATGTGGCTGAACGTCCGCGGCAGCTCTGATTTTACTTTTCTTCATCAGAATAAGGCGCGCAGGTGAAACGCGTCTCATCACTGATCATGGAGGAGCTAAATAAATCCTGCATCTTCATCAGGAACGCAGGTAAGAAGTCTCGGCTCAGGACTGGCTCTCGGCCGGGTGTGTAAACACACCCTGGTTACAGTATCACCACTCATTAGTCACACCGTCATTGCGAGTTTGGTGCAATTCTGGTGCAATTCCATTATTTTCCTACTGACCGGCATGCAAATGTGATTCCAGCTCACAGGTCAAATATGGATCTTCCATTCGTTTTCAGAGAGGGAGACGCTCCCACTCACGCGAGGTGAACACGCTTTCAGCGCTTATTTATTTATTTATTTATTTTTATTTGACATGGCATTGGGTTTTAGATGCTACATTATTATTACTGTTATAATAATAATAATTATTATTATTAAACTGTATCATACTGCATACATGAGTGTTATTCAGTAGGAAAAAATCCTTTCTAAAAATGCTCCAAATTTAACTACTGACCTTTTCACTCTTCATTTACTGCGTTCACTGTTTACTATTCAGCCTACAGCAGTTTACCTTAGCTCGTTATGGCTGAAGTTCTAAAGAGTGATAAAAGAGCCCTGAGACACGGAGCGGAGCCAATCAGAGCACAGGGCATTTACATACAGCCGTTAAAGGCACAGTAAACGTAAAGTTAAAACTCTCACGTAAAAGATTACAGCATCTTTCGGTACAGAAAACCACAAAATGTCAAATATAATGGAAAAAAAGTCCAATAAAATACAGAAGGCGTAAGACTCAGGTGCTTTAAACGGTTCATGTGATGTTTTGGTTCAGAGAGAGGGATGAGACCTTGTCCATGAGGAGTGAAGAGTCCAAGGATTTCTTACTGGATTTCAGAGAGGAGGGCGACACGGCCGCCGGTCTGAGGTAAAAATGATGCACTTTTACAAAATCAAACAGAAAATTGCATTAAAACAATTGCTGGGCGATGATTACATTTTTAAATTGAGTTTAATCACGTTTTTCTGCAATTAGTCACGATTAATCGCGTTGTTAGACGCAAAATTCAATAATTCAAAAGCAGTGTATTGTGCATTTTTATTTTTTTAAAGTGCTGCTATATGAATAAAAGAACAATAACATTCAGTTCGTAAACACTTTAAACTAATAAATAAGCTTTTTAACAGCAGTGTCCCCTTTAACACAGTTACAGTCCAAATATTTATGTAAATCTCAACTTAAACATTAATGTAATCAAATTTAAGACCAAAGCTCTTTTCCCCCGCAGGGCGTTCACGTTTTATCTAGTTTATTATAGAAAAACAAGTTCCGGAGCAATATAGCAGCTGTAAAGGGGACCGACTCCATCTGAAAGTCTCTGGATCTGAATGCAGTGTCATTGAAGTCCCTGTTGGTGTAATAGTCAGGCGTCCCATTACTTTTGCCCATAAATATAACCATACGAATCATATAAAAAATAACCAGCCGAGACACAAAAAAAAGCAAGTAACTTTCAAAATAAAAGGATTTTTTTTAAAAACCTGCGTTAATAAAACAACTGTGAGCGTTAACTAAATAATGCGTTAATGTACCCAGCCCTAAGTAAAACACACTGAAAAACGAAAACAGACGCTGAGAAATCACATCCGTGAATGGGTTTCTGGTGCATTTACATACAAATGCAGTGCGTTCTGCTCGTTTTGCAGTCTGGCTCAGAGAGACCGAGCAGAACTCCGTCGGAGGAACTACAGAAGAGACGCTTCCACTGGGAGGTAAAGACGATTACTGAACTCCCGCGTCCTTAATCACTAAGGGTCCTCTAAATCTGCGTTTAGCTCCTACTCTGAGTGCCCTCACCAGTTACACTCATCTCAGTTTGTGTGTTTCGCTCGGTTTTGCAGCCCGGAGCCCAGCCGTGTGTCCATGAAGAGTGAAAACTCCATGGTTCCCCCACTGAAGTTTGCCTCTTTTACAGTACTGAGGTGAAAAAAAATGAAAGACTTTCATTCAAAAGAGGTCACTTGAGGTCACACAGTTATTAAATATGTAATACGTTTTACGTTCTGATCTTCAGTCCGAGACCAGACTCGCCTCCATCCAGCCACATCTCCATGAAGAGCGATGCTTCCATGGAGAACCCACTGGGCAACTTCAGTGGAGGAGGCTTTTTTGCTGATTTGAGGTAAAAACCATTATTTTAGAGAATTTATTTCAGATGAACTCTGCCGGAAAATAAAAAACACCGGTCTCTTCATGTGAAATGCCCACGTGTGTGGTGACACCTTTAGTAGTATTCAGCCATCTTGTTGCTATGTACCAGTGATACCTGGACTAAAACTCCCAGTTTACCTCTATATGTACCCACTGTATATAATTATTTAACTACTAAAACAAACTGCTGACCCAGAGTACGTCAGGCTCCTCAGATATTTTTATTAACGTAGTAACAAATATTTCAGTTCAAATCAAATCGAGGGACCTCCACAACAGTCCAAACGGTCATTTTACAGCTGCTGCGATTAAGGGTTCAGGTCTGTTTGCTGTGTTCCGCAGAAGTGAAACCTTTTCGAGGGGAGGAAAGTCAGCGCTTTGGCGTCCCGCCAGCGGATCTGTGCCACACCTTCAGGAATGTGTTTCACGACCACTTCTACCGTCACGGAATTTGTTTTTGTTTCCGTGCTGATTCTCACTGGCGTGTGGAGTGAAATTAAAAACAATATCGGAAAATTCTGAATTCTTTGCTCTTTAAAGTTCACTAGGTTTAGGTTTTAGGGACATTTAAGGTGGTGTTTAGTCGAGCTGTTCAAGAAAAACAAAACTTACATTTACAGCATTTATCAGACGCTTTTATCCAAGACGACTACCATTCCCTACCTACAGGGGGCAGTCTCCCTGGAGACACTGGGGTTAAGGGTCTTGCCCAGGAACCCAGTGGTGGTGCTGAAGGTTTTGAACCCATGACCTCTTGGTCCAGGGGCAGGTATCATACCCACTATGCTGCAACCTCCACAACTTGTAACACACTGTAACATCTCATAAACACCACTGTTTCAAACCGTGTCATCATTTTATAGGTTGAGTTGGTTTAAGCCCGGACTAAAATGCAGTGACCGTGGCGAGCAGCACTAATTCTCGAAGAGTGGAACATCTCAACTTACCCATACATGTCTGATTTCTGTTCTGGGTATATCAAGGCCTGGACAAGGAATGGAAATGTCATTAGAATAGATTCAGCATGCAGAACATCAGGCACTTAAGGACCTGAATTAGGAGTTCTCCATGTTCTCTGAGTGGTACTGGTTGCAAAAACGTACACAACCAAAATGCACTTCAGGCTGTTTGTTGTGAAAGTATTATCCTCTTAGGTTTATGGCTGCTGTGTTTTTTGACAGCACTAAAGAAGAGTGACCAAAGCTCTTTTCCACTGCTGGACATTCACGTTTTATCTAGTTTAATATAGAGAAACAAGTTCCCCTCAGAGTCCAGAGCATTATAGCAGCTGTAAAGGGGACCGACTCCATATGAAAGCCTCTGTATCTGAATACAGCGTCACTAAAGTCCCACTTTTACCCATAAAATATAACCAAAGAAACCATATAAAATAACCAGCCGAGACAAAGAAGCAGCAAACTTTCAAAATCCGTTTTACGTTTTGATTTTCAGTCCGAGACCAGACTCGCCTCCATCCAGCCACATCTCCATGAAGAGCGATGCTTCCATGGAGAACCCACTGGGCAACTTCAGTGGAGGAGGCTTTTTTGCTGATTTGAGGTAAAAACCATTATTTTAGAGAATTTATTTCAGATGAACTCTGCCGGAAAATAAAAAACACCGGTCTCTTCATGTGAAATGCCCACGTGTGTGGTGACACCTTTAGTAGTATTCAGCCATCTTGTTGCTATGTACCAGTGATACCTGGAATAAAATTCCCAGTTTACCTCTATATGTACCCACTGTATATTATTTAACTACTAAAACAAACTGCTGACCCAGAGTACGTCAGGCTCATCAGATATTTTTTATTAATGTAATATCAAATCTTTCAGTTCAAATCAAATCAAGGGACCTCCACAACAGACCAAACGGTCATTTTACAGCTGCTGTTTTTAATTTCTTGAACAGCTCAGCTAAACACCACCTTAAAATGTTCCTAAAACCTAAACCTAGTGAACTTTTAAGAGCAATTTTCCGATATTGTTTTTAATTTCACTCCAAACGCCAGTGAGAATTAGCATGGAAACAAAAACAAATTCCGTGACGGTAGAAGTGGTCATGAAACATATTCCTGAAGGTGTGGCTCATATCCGCTGGCGGGACGCCAAAGCGCTGACTTTGCTCCCCTCGAATGGCGCGAGGTTGCACTTTTGTGGAACACAGCAAACAGACCTGAACCCTTAATCACTTAAATTTACGGCATTGAGCAGACGCCTTTATCCAAGGCAACTTCCATTCCGTAACTACAGGGGGCAGACTCCCTGGAGAAACTTGGGGTTAAGGGACTGAGGCTGGGATTCGAGCCCATGACCTCTTGGTCCAGGGGCAGGTATCCTGCCCACTATGCTGCCACCCCCCACCCCCACCTTGTAACACACTGTAACAGTACATAAACACCACTGTTTCACTGTTTTATAGATTGAGGTGGTTCAAGCCTGGACTAAATTGTAGTGACAGTGGCGAGCAGCACTAATTTTCAAAGAGTGGAACGTCTCAACTTAACCATCCATGTCTGATTTTTGTTTTTGTGTTTTGTTTGTTTATGGCTGCTGTGTTTTTCGACAGTACAAAAGAAGAGAGACCAAAGCTTTCCAGTGCCAAACATCTGGAGACCATATTCAAGGTGTGTATTCAGGTCTATGTTTGTCTTTTTGTGTGATCCTCTTGAGGATCATATTACAGCTTAATTTTTCCTTTTTTCTGTCCATGCCACAACAAGAGCCCACCCCACTGTAAATGTTCTCTGCTGGACAATATCAACCAGCCCTTGGGGACGATGCCAAGTACATGTTTCTTCTGTAACTTGCAAAAAAACCGAAAGAACCTTCTGAACTTCTGCCAGTGAAACGTGCTTGGGCAGATCAAGATCTTATGGATATATTAATTCCAACAGATGCATTTAATTAGCTCTATCATTTTGTATTTACTAGACTATACAATGATTTTGGTATTGTCGAAGGAAAATGCCTGGCTAACCAAAAAGAAAGTCTTAGAGTCCAGAGATATTACACAAAAGGTTTGCTCTTAATAGCTATTTACGAACCACTGGAATCTTCTCTCATCCTTAACCACTCACCAGGATCTTGAGGACAGAATCATCTCCCTGTTGAAAAGTGAGCTGAAGAAGTTCAGGAAATTACTGAGTCCAGATTACTCGGCACGCCCCGAGAAAGAGTTGGAGGAGCCGGCCTGCCAGAACAGCATCAGAGAAGGAGCTATGAAGATCACACTTTGTGTCCTGAGAGACATGAACCAGTCACACCTGGCCACTGTTCTACAGACAAGTAAGAGCTCTGGTTAGCATATTACTGAGAAGACAAAAGTAATCTGAGACACTGAAATTAGCGTATTGCTTGGGAGTCCAAGAGAGCACAACTGGCTACAATTGGTCCCTCAAGCATGTTAAAGTTGTTTGATGTTGCATTAGCGGGAATTTGAAAAGGTCTGATGGTGCTTCTCAAAATGTACTCTCCCTCACCCTCCCAGTGCTGGTGTTAGTCCTAGCTGGTGGGTGGAATTGGAGATGACTACATTCTTCAGACCCCCCCCTACCCCTTAAATACAAACGAAATAAATAACAAGTGAAAATTTTAAAAGATACATCACTGATTTAGAAAATGTTTTTGAAAATCTGTGTTACAATATTTTTCAGAAATGGTCTCCTTATATCAGCGGAAGATCAAATCTAAACTGAGGAAAAAATTTCAGAGCGTTGACGAAGGACTTCCAAAGTATGGAACCTCGGCTCTTCTTAATGAGATCTACACTGAGCTGTACATCACAGAAGGTGAGAGTGGAGAGGTCAATAATGAACACGAAGTTAGACACATTGAGGCAGTCTCCAGGAGGCCAGAGACACAGGAAATGGCCATCAGCTGCAACGACATCTTTAAACCCTTACCTGGACAAGAGAAACTCATCAGAACTGTACTGACCAAAGGAGTTGCAGGAATTGGAAAGACAGTCTCAGTGCAGAAATTCATTTTGGACTGGGCGGATGGAAAAGCAAACCAGGACGTCCTTTTTGTATTTCCGCTTCCTTTTAGGGAGTTGAACTTGATGAAGGATAAAAAACTCAGCCTGATGGACCTTCTACACCTGTATTTCACAGAAACAAGAGAATTAGGATTAATGGACCATAACGACTTCAAAGTAATTTTCATCTTTGATGGTCTGGATGAATGTCGACTTCCTCT
The DNA here is from genome assembly GCA_037974365.1 of Hydrocynus forskahlii. Taxonomy (NCBI): domain Eukaryota; kingdom Metazoa; phylum Chordata; class Actinopteri; order Characiformes; family Alestidae; genus Hydrocynus; species Hydrocynus forskahlii. Next base: position 2,560 of record JBBPCX010069379.1, on the reverse strand, counting down.
GGATTTCCAGACGAACGAGAGCATTTCTGATGTAAATGAGTCAACCTCAATAGATGTGCTGCTGACAAATCTCATCAAGGGGAATCTACTTCCATCAGCTCTCATCTGGATAACCTCTCGACCAGCAGCATGTGGTCTGATCCCACCGGAGTGTGTTGACCAGGTAACAGAGGTACGAGGGTTCAATGACCTTCAGAAAGAGGAATACTTCAGGAACAGGATCCGCGACCAAAGTGTGGCCAACAGAATCATCGCACACATGAAGTCCTCAAGAAGCCTCTACATCATGTGCCACATCCCCGTCTTCTGTTGGATTGCAGCCACCGTTCTAGAGAACATGTGTCATGAATCAGGGAGAGGCGAGATTCCCAAGACTTTAACTCAAATGTTTGCACACTTCCTGATCTTCCAGATTAATCACTGCAACCAAAAGTACAAAGGAAAAACTGACGTTGGGCCTGACCAGACTAGACAAATTATTTGGACCTTGGGAAAATTAGCTTTCCAACAGCTGGAAAAGGGCAACCTGATCTTCTATGAGGAAGATCTGAGAGAATGTGGCATTGATGTCCATGATGTGTCGGTGTACTCAGGACTTTGCACCCAGATCTTCAGAAAGGAGTTTGGGCTACACCTAGGAAAGGTGTACAGTTTTGTGCATCTGAGCATCCAGGAGTTTCTGGCTGCTTTGTTTGTGCTTCTCTCCTTCCTCACTAGCAACAGAAAGATATTTGAAAAACAAGTCCCTGGATTTATCAGTTCCATCTACAAGCCCACAATGGCTGACCTTCTCAAGGGTGCAGTGGACAAGGCCTTACAGAGCAAGAATGGACACCTGGACCTCTTCGTTCGCTTTCTTCTAGGTCTCTCACTGGAGTCCAATCAGGCTCTCCTACATGGCCTGCTGCCCCAGGTAAGGAGAAGCTCCCACAAGGTGGAAACAGTCAAGCATATCAAGAAGAAGATAAAGGAAAGTCCCCCTCCAGAGAAATCCATCAATTTGTTCCACTGTCTGAACGAACTGAACGACCACTCTCTAGTGCAGGAAGTTCAAACATACTTGGGCAGAAAAGGCAATAATCGTCTTTCTACACGAGCTGGTTCAAGACACCTCACTGGAGTCAGCCTGTCTTCCACTCAGTGGTCAGCTTTGGTGTTTGTGCTGTTGAGCTCAGAGGCAGAGCTGAACGAGTTTCATCTGAGCAAATATGACCCATCAGAGGAATGTTTTCAGAGACTGCTACCAGTGATCAGAGCCTCCAGAACAGCAAAGTGAGTACATTTACTCAAATATCTCCCATTTTCATTCACATCTGTACAGATAAAACACCCCACGGTAGATAAAAATAACCACATGCATATTCTAATGTTAATTTCAGGAGCCATTTCTGGTATTTCAAATTATTTGTGAAATAATACATTATTTTGAACTGGCTTATGGCTCATATCACAAAAAACAGTAAAACCTGTAACTGAATGAGGCATGAGCTATCCCTTTGTGTTATTTTAAAGTGTGAGACCTACTACAGTAAGAGAAACCTTTGAAATAGAGTAAATATACCCTCCTTCCCTCTTGCCATGACAAAGAGGGACCAAAATATCTAGCCTAGGGAATTTCTGGGGAATTGTGAGTTACTGCAGCAAAAGGAATGATGGTGGCATGACGTAACATTTCATGAACTGGACTCATATTTGTCTGCATTTCCATATTTAATAAGAACACCATACTTACTATTGCAGCTGCAATATTTGATGGGTTTCTTTCAATGCCCTAGCTGCAGTCAACTTGCAGAAAAGTCAGTCAGAATAGCTGTGATAGACAGATAAATAGATAGATAGATACTTTATTAATCCCAGAGGAAAATTCACAATTAAGTTAAATGAAGTTAACATTTTTAACATTTCTTTTCTAGCCTCAATGGTTGCAACCTTGCAGAGAGAAGCTGTGCCATTCTGGCCTCAGCTCTCAGCTCAAACTTCTCAAATCTAAGAGAACTGGATTTGAGTACCAACAATCTGCAGGATAAAGGAGTGAAACTGCTGTCAGATGGACTGGAGCACCCACACTGTAAACTGGAAAAACTTAGGTAGATTCATTTCTCACAGACAAAACCCAAAAACAGTGTTGAACACATACAACCATGTTAAAAAAAAAATCCAAACATGTCACTTGACCAAGACTCCTAAATGAAGACATACTGTGTTCACATGCAGTGATAATACAAGCATTTTCCAGTCTATTATCTGTTCAAGTAGTTCTAGTAGTGTAAAGAGCATTCTACATTATGACTTCAAGCCATATCAAGGTTAAAAACGCTACTGGATTCCAAAAACGAGCAAAAAAATCAGCTAGAGTTTAGCCAAGTTATTCAGTGCACACGTTTTAATCTGAGATCTTTATTTAATATACAGTAACCCCATTTTTTTTTCAAGTCTAAAAATGCCTATTTTTATATCGTAAACCCTAAATATGCCCCAAATATGCTCTCAGAACACTTTAATTTCATTTTGAAATTAGTTTAATGCATTTCCCATGAAGAAAATGTAAATTTAAACCCGT
>JBBPCX010069378.1:0-11417 GCA_037974365.1 Hydrocynus forskahlii | reverse complement strand
ACTGTCCCTGTAACTAATGACTGTAAGACTGTCTCTGTAACTAATGACTGTAGGACTGTCTCTGTAACTAATGACTGGAAGACCATCCCTGTAAATAATGACTGTAAACTAATGTAAATAAAGAGCACCTGCCAAATCTATGAATTTATCTGGGCATTTACTAGGTAATCAAATTTTGAGATGCCATCATGTTTATAAAAACCATAACATAACTTATTACCATTATACCCCCCCCACCCCCAAACCTAAACACAGCCTCCTTTCAAATTTAAAGTTTATTTTCTTTAAATCCTCTCAAATTCCTATTTTAATATTGACGATGAAGGTTAGGGCAGCACATGTATACACAGTACTTTGAGATTCGATTATAACCTCCTATTGGAAGCTTTTCAATGAAAACAGCTGGGTTAAGTGGAGAGAAAGGGCTGGACAGCCTGGTTTGTGAGGGATGGGGCCATTTCAGCTGAGGGTCGGATGGATGTTTTGGGGAGAGGGACATGCTCTACTTCCGTACCTCCTGCAGGCAGCAGAGTTTTACTCCACTGTACAGCATGACAGCTTCCAAGCAGACTAAAAACCAACATGCACAGCTGGAAACAAATATGCGGCGCTACTCCACTAAAAAGTGCAGCCTTAAGTGCAGCTATGAGTGGAGCCCTGGAGGGTTGGTGTGCAGCACAGTTCGGTAGTTCCACTTATCAAACACACTCACTAAACCTGGCGATTAACAGGGGAGTTGACCCGAGGGTGTTTGAGCAGGAACTGGACACTGGACCTCCAGCACTGGAGTTGGGGATCCAACTGGTTTATATCCTCTTTTTAGACCGAATCACACGACAGGCCAGAAGTTTGGGCCCACCCCTGGATTTAAAAAAATTATTACGAGTAAACATTAGAAATGATTAAAACAAATGTAGCTGACTGGTTTTGGAGTGTAACAATATCCGCTATAAGGGCAGTTTAATGGATGTGAAAGTTTTTGCAGAAGTGGTACAGATTCACCGCATTCTTTCCAGCAATTTTTCAGGCAGAACCAGTTGTGTGTGATGTTCTGGATCATGTGGAACTTGTGGGTCTCCAGCTGGTCCCTGCAGCTCAATGGGAGAAAGATCTGGAGACTGGGGAGGACGAGACATCACTCTCTAAACTTTCTGCTCTTCTCTGGACTGGATATGATTTTGAAGTATGCTTAAGCCAGAACAAACTGCTGAATACTTGTCGACTCTTGTTGATAATTTTCTTTTTTCACGATATTACACAAAGTGAATGTCAGTCACTAAAGACAGACCTGACGTGTTTCTTCAAAACCAGTGGTTTGAGACTTTGTGGCTAAACAATGTGTTACTATGGAGTATAAAATACTTCAAATCAGTTACATTTGTTTTAAATATTTCAAACATTTTAATAATAAAATGATAAAAAAGTAGCATATAAAACTCTGGCCATGAACTTATGTTGTGCTTAATTTCCTTGAAAGTTATGATACAAGTATATTCAGAGAACATGCTTAGAAAAGCTGTGAGAAATGAAGCATTTTGTTTTTAATGATGTCTGTTACACATCAAAGCGAAGGCAGCGGCTCCGCTGTTCTAGCGCTCTGCACCCTGTGCTCTGAGACATGGGGTCCTCTGTTGTCTCTAGTGGTCCACAAAGAAGCGCTTGTTTGGTGGGATAGTAGGGGTACAGATAAAGGCATTGTGTTGGGTCATGCTCATGCTGCACCCCATGCAGGGAGTGGAGGCTACAGCCTTCAGAACAGCTGCCAGAGTACGAGGGCACAAAGAGAAGGGGAGGGGGGTCGAGGGGTCAAAGCAGGCCATGTGCTCCGGCTGGCATCTGTCCACTGCCAATGAAGCCCAGAACACTGACCACATAGAAATCCAACAAAGCCAGGGGGCGAAACCCATTCTGTTGCTTAAAAAGAGCGCTCTTTAACAGGCCTACTGAGCGCTCCTGTATCCTGCTCGACTCGGTCAAGCACAAACTTGACTTAACCTCTGTTTCTTTATGTCTAACTGGTTTAATGTTTTGCCAGTTTAAACGTAACCAGTCAGGACACTTTTAGAAAACGACTGTCATATGGGGGGCCCAGATGAAACCATGTATGTCTTCTTGATATAGTGCTACAGGTCATTTCGGATGACTTCTTTGAAAAAAAGCCATGAAATAATGACAATTACAAAGAGATTTTGGTGAAAAAACATTCTCTGAGGGGCTAAGGACCAGTGGGCCAATCTGGAAACTGGGGGGGGGGAATTACATCTTGCATCCATGAATTAGGATAAAAGGCTTGGCTGTGAAAACCAACTCAGGCCAAGGAAGTGTCTCCAGCAGCTCCCGGCTCTCGAGTTAGTAAAGCTCTTTCCAAAACAGACGACTAGGACTGGAAAAGTGGGTCAAGTGGATATGGCTCCCTCTCTGGAGGGCCTCCGCTGCCTTTCAGTGGAGGTTTTCCTCCTCAGCCGTCCCGGGAGACCCAACGGCAATCAGAAGCTTGTGTTGACCAAACAGGCTCTGGTCTTCTGAGCTGCAGGGGGAAGTATTTGCACAAGCCAGATTCATAGAGGTTGACCTTTCATAAATGTTTAAGGCCAGTTCCGATTTCTGTCCCGCTAAATTGGCCGGTGGCTTTTTTAAAGGCTGATTTTTATTATTTTTTTAAGCAACAGTCAACACATGGTTGTTCACAATTGCAATGCATATGTGTTCAAAATGTCTTTGTTTTACTTTTTGCTTTTATAATAATGAAATCGTTTTTCATTAGCCTCTGAAAAGGAATCAGTGCATTCCCTTGGAACTAAGCTGAGATGAGGGGTACATTCATTTGTCCATAGATTGTCCACAGATTAGTCATGAAATACAGGTTTTACACACAATTCCACATGGAATATACTGTTGCAGGAAAATGCAGTACATATCAGCATTTTTTATATTTTTAGGGAGCATGTTTGCTTCCCTTAGACAAGTTTTCACAGAAAGGAAGTAGTCCAGTGGCTTCACTTGCTGTGTGTGTACAGAGATGTTGTCAACGGTCTGGTTCTGTATGTATCTAGAGGTGGTAAATATAATAAAGGCACCTGATTGGCTCACACAATTTCCACAATATTATTGTAATAAAAATAGATATGACGGACAGATTCAGGAGCAAACACTGGTTGATTTCCTGTCTGTTTCCAGTCTGTAAGGTCTCGACCGTGACCGTGATATTTTATTTACATACTTGACTGAAGACACACACATAAGGATAAATAAACCAAGGTAAAACTGACAGAGAATCCAGGCTAAACTACAAAGAGGAACAATACGGATAGTGTCAGGGTTGCCCCACGGAAGGAAGACGAACTTAGGACTATTTAAAGAGGGAGAGAATGGGGAACACCTTGGTTGAGGGGCGTTACAAAGAGACAGGAGAAGACACCAAACAGGACCGAGGCAGAGCTGAAACCCAAAATAAAAACCATGAACAAAAGCAGACAGGGTTAAGACGACCAGACAACTCACTCCAGAGTTTCAGAAAGACTCTTCCTGAGTTCCATCTTCACTTACAGTCTAAACAGGCCGTTGTTTCCTGCATTTCCTTACAAAGTATTGTTGTGTGAGGTTTTTTTCCTTTACTGTCTGACCGTGTACTGACCTTGTACTAGGATTTGTCTTTTTGCCAGGTAATGTGGATTTGTTTCCTCTGACTGTATCACAGTTTTGGATTATCGTGCCTGTTCAGTGGACTGTGCTTCTGCCTGCTGTGATCCAGCGGTGAGGCCCTCGCTGACTGTTTTTGCTGATTCTGAACTCTGTCCATTCTCTCACTATGATTTTTGCTCATCCCCAGTGTTACTAAACCAGTTGACTTGGAACTCTGTGTTTGGGCCCACGTCTGTAAACATTACATCCCTGCTAATTTATCCCCTCATTCCGGAGCCCTGGCTAGGAGCTAAACCGGCCTCCAGCACTGCAGGAGCTCAGGGCCTGGGCCTGCTGGCCCGTAAGGCAGGTAGGAGACGTTTGTCCTTCACATCTGGCCGCGGCCCAGAGAAAAGGAGCGCACGGTCCAGGCCTGGCTGACACCGACAGATGAGCTGAGAGACACTGCTGAAGGTTATCTGCCTTTTTCTGTGGATATTCAGGTACCGAGAGGGGCGGGGATGTAAAAGCACTGACATCCCCTGCACTTCGGGGTCTCTCCCATCTGTGACTACTCATGTATTTATTCCTTTAGAGCTCACAGTTCACCTCACCCAACCTTGGCGCGCGGCCAAAAAGCGGCCTTTAATTGCCCCATGTTCCGCCCATTCGGCTCGAACCCCTCCGCCGCCAGTAGATATTTCCACAGCATTCATCCAAATAATTTCCTTTTTTTTTTTACTCTCTCTCGTTTTTTTCTTCTTTTTTTTTTTTTTACCTAAACGAACCATTAGCAAAGCTCACTTATTAATTCACACCCTGCAGTCAAACATTTATGGTGTATGCAAATGAGGCCTTAAAAAAAAAACGAATTCAGATGGATTCAAAGAGAAAAAAGACAGAAACAATTAACAATGTGCAAAAACTATCAAGGCAAAAAATGAGGCATAACAGTTTCCCCCAGTATGGCATTTCAAAAGGAAATGAAATAAGGGGTGTGAAGGGGTTGCCCGGGATCTAACAGCCGCAGCCTCTCGAGAGAATCTCACACGGTGGAAGCGACTCTCCGCCGAACGCCGGCATCATCAGACTCGTTTACAATACACAGCGTACCCCACGCTGCAGCCCGCCACGCCGACACAATATTGATTTCTCCTCTCGTTCTCACAGGGACGTGTGTATCTCTCACTCCGTGTGTGTGTGTGAGAGATGATGAGAATGTCACGCCTGACTCTGAGCTGCGTGATGATGAAAGCAGCCGTTGTAAACCTCAAGCCTCGGAAGCGTCCGATCACAGGGCGCGTTTACAGTGGGCAAAATTATAGAGCGAGCAAAGAAGATACATTGTCGCCCGCCTGCGTGAAGCCTTCATGTCTCTTAATACTGAAATAAAACAAAGGATTAGAGAGACAGAGAGAGGGGGAGAGAGAGAAAGAGGGAGAGAGGGAGGGAGAGAGAGAGAGAGAGAGAGAGAGAGAGAGTGACAGAGGGAGAGAGAGAGAGAGACAGAGACAGAGAAAGAGAGAGAGTGACAGAGGGAGAGAGAGCGAGACAAAGATGGAGAGAGAGACAGAGGGAGAGAGAGAGGGACAGAGGGAGAGGGAGAGAGAGAGAAGGGGTTCTCCAGAAGTGCAAGGAATTATGTGGAGCCAGTCTGAAGCACACCTGCAATAATCTACTGTACCTAAATGAAATATTAGATAAGCTCACTCGTGGTGTATGCAAATGAGACCTTTTAAAATATATTCAGATACATTCTGTTATGTTCTCCCTGTCCTTCCCCTGTTTTTTGGCTTTTTCTAATGTTCTGTCTTCCCTGTTTTCTTGTCTATATTGTTGTGTACATTATCCATGTGTCTTTTGTTTATGTGGCTGTTCCATGCGAATCTGTTCACGCCTTAGCTCCGCCTTTAGCCCCGCCCCTTGTTATCCTCTTCACCTGTGGCTAGTTCCTGACTCCGCCCCTGCCCAGGTGTTTTCATGTCCTTAATTAGAATAAATCCTCCGCCCCCCCCACCGTGTTTCAATTTGTGTTTCAGTCTGTGTTTGTGGATTCTTTGTAAAACCTCTTGTCCTGCTGCTCTTTGTAAAACTCTCGTTTGAAACTGTAGTTTCTGTTGGTTTTCTTGTGTTTTTGTCGGACTTGTTTATTTTCCTCTTTGTTCCTATGGCGCTCCTGTTCTTGTATTCCCTGGACCATCTTGTTTTTGTAGTTTCTTGTGTTTCTGTTGTTTCTGGTGTTTTTGTGAAACTCTGCCCCCCCTCGTTATTGTTTTTGTTACTTGTTCTTTAGTATTAAACCTTTTGGATCCTGTGGGTACATCCTGCTTGCCTCGACCCTCAGATCATCACACATTCAAAGAGGAAAAAAGAATAATAATTGACCATGTATGAGCCATATCAAAAAATGCAAGGAATTGTTTGGAGCCAGTTTGAAGCACCTCTGCAACAATCTACTGTACCTAAACGAAACAGTGGCTAGGCTCACTTATGGTGAATGCAAATGAGAACATTTTTTTTAAACTAATTCAAATGGATAAAGTACAAACCATATCAAGAAATGCAAGGAATTGTGCTGATCCAGTCTGAAGCACGTCTACAATAACCTACTGTACCACATTATAAAAACAAGGGCTGGTAGCATAATCCGCCACACAGGCCTGCGCTGTATCCTCAGGAATGTCTTGTGACGTGTGACGTGCAGGGCTTTGTAAAACAAAAGAACGGGTATTCAGTATTTATGAAAGTATAAAACGGTTTAGTTAAAAACTCCTCTGATGACCTCACAGCCATTACATTCTCAAATTTTTGATAGACTTTTGTTGGTTTGTAAATGATCTCCTATTCCTTATTTGTTCTTGGTTTTCTTTCTTCGTGTCTTATGTTTCCTTCTCATGTTTTTATCACAGGAATGTTATTCTCAGGCTAAAGGCTGAATAAGAAAGTTCTTGTTTTATTAATGACGGTACTTTGTGTTTAAAGGTTCAGGTTCAGACTGTAGTGATGTAAAAGGCACAGACGATGACTGCCTCTAGAAAATGGAACTTTTTCAATTACGTCACATGTTCATGCAGTTTCGGTACATTTATTACCAATAGTGAAAATAAAATATTACTGACAAGCCAAGAGTCTTTATTACTGACCCCTTAAACATCCAGGTTTCTCTTTCCCTCACAGTTTTTACTGTTTTTAGGTTCAACAATAAGACTAGTCCCAATTGTAGGGGTTGAAATCTAAAAACTGATATAGATTATATATATTCAAACCTTATTTGAGTTGGATAAGTTCTAGCTGGGGGGGCTGTAATTTGTAATTAATTTTAATACTGTAGTCTGTTCAGTAATAATTCCAGAGCAATTTACCTTCCTTACTTCACCAAACCCAGTCAAACGTTTTAGAACACCCCAGTGTTTCAAGCTTTTTTTATTGAAATTCAAGCAGTTCAAGTCCAATGAATAGCATGAAATGGTACAAAGGACAGAGCTGAACTGTGAGAGGTTAAAAATGGTGATGTAACCCAGAAGTGGGAAATAATTCTGTAGCTCCATGCAGGACCTCTGGTCTGCGCCGAGTTGGTCGGTTCGTCCTACAGTAAGATCGTGTCCCAAACATAAGACCAAGCTCTGCCAGAACTACCTCAGAAAACAGAACAAGATGGTGAGCTGGAAAACATGGAGTGGCCAGAAGTGTCCAGACTTAAACCCCACCGAGCTGCTTTAGGATGAACTGGACAGAAGAGTGAAAGCAGAGCAGCCTGTAAGTCTCGCCACACTTATGTGAACTTCTGCAACATAGCTGGGAAGAACTTTCTGCAGAATGAACAATGAGACATTGAACCGCTTGAATCTCAATACAAAAATACAGAAGAATTGGGGTGTTCTAAAACTTTTGACCAGTAGTGTAGTTCCTTTACCTTCAAGTTGAAGAAAGATTTTGTAAAACACATTATTCTCATTGTTTGGATGCATTTTTCTGGTTACTTCAAACATTAAAGTGTTAAAAGTAATACTGTATTCAAATGGACAAGGTCAGAATTGTTATTATTTATGGGGGCCCATACTGGGTAGGTTTGACAAAACACAAAGGTGGGGAAGTGAATGGACAAATGATTTATATCCAATATTTATGACTCAGGCTAAATTATTTATATTTCAATTATCTTCTCCTCCAGTGATGTATATTAGCCGGGAGCGTCAGATCAGTCTCAAGTGTAAAACCTCGTAAGAGCAAAACAGCACTTCAGACCAGAAAAGACAACGATGTCCGTCAGTTCAGACAAAAGACAAGGGAGTTAAACCCTGGACACAGATGAACGAGACTCATTTATAGACGACAGAGACTGCTTGTTGAAAATGCCACGGCCACCCATGGCTGATAGTCCAAATCATTGGGATGGGCCCCGTCTCGCCCTTCACTCCCCGTCGGCTCACTAATGCAACAGAATTGACCGTTATCAGAATCAGAATCAGAAATCTTTACTGATCCCAGAGGAAATTGCTTATACTACGCCTGCCCAGACAAAAACAATATAAAATATAAATAAAATTCTGAAAACAAAATGTTGTGTTCAGTGAGAGAGGTGGATATAAACATTATAGATAAATAAATAAAAATACTGCTGTTTACTAGTAACACTAATAGTGGTTTGGAATTCTCTATATACTGCACGTAATAGTGACATAAACAGTGATATTGCACATGATACAAAAAGCATTTAACCCATTCATCAAGTAAAGCAGCGGGCAGCCAGGAACACAGCGCCTGGGGAGCAGAGTGTGAGGATGGTACCTTACTCAAGGGTACCTCAGTGGTGCCACTGGCGGTCCTGGGATTCGAACCATCAACATTCAAATCACAGGGACAACTCCCTGACCACTAGGCCACCAGCTGCCTTACACACAGCTCAACACACTTGGAGGAGAACACTAATGCAATAATACTCAACAATACAATGTAGTCAAAATTTCAATACCGTGAGTTTGATGGTGGTCTTCATGTCACACTTGACCAAGACAGACCCAAGCGTGAATTAAATCAGGCAGCCATATTTCTCCCACAGAACAGAGGAATACAAAGAACAGACCCTAGCAGTGTTCCAGAACCAAAGTGGAGTCCGACAAGTAAACAAATGTGAATCATCATACCAAAGAGTCGAGTCCAAGAGTAGAATCCAAACAGTCCAGAGAGGCAAAGAACAAAAGGGGCGTGATGGGAATCAAAGTCCAGAAAACACAGGCAGGGAATTCAAACCAGACAAACTGAATAACGAATACAGAAACGCTCGGCGTGCAGGGATGGTCCACTGCAACGCTTCACAAATCTGAACGAAGTCTGAGCTCTTTATGTCTGTTAATTAGAGTCATGTGATTAGAACTCAGGTGAGTTGGATCGTTGTGGGAAGAGGGGCGGAGTCTGGGGTTCGTGTTCTGACGGGATCTGACATTTACAGCTGAATACAAATGAGCTAAATATTTCCAGCTGTGAATATTAAACATCTCTCTCGTAACCTTTAACACCTCTCTCGCTCCATCTGTGGTGACTAATGCGCACGATGTACCTGTGGAATGATTTATGTGCTGTTTTATAATTGACCTTTGGCTGCATTTTAATTTGACTAATGCCACCAATTATTCCCCTGGTGTAATCAAGTTGTTTGTGCCAGAAATAAATAACTGTGGAGAAAAAAAAAAAAAAAAGCAACGCTAGCTCAATCCTGTTATTGTAATTGGCTAAACTGTATTAATCATAAATGGACCGTAATTCAATTGAGGTAAAAGCTCCCCCCATCTCGGTTTGGGCCTCGGCCCATTTGAAGAGTGATGTGTGTTTAAGCTTGGGTGGAGAGTAAAGTGAACCTGCCACACGATTCCAGGCTTTTACAAGCGAAGCACAGTTCACGGCGAAGTGAGAACAACATCTCTAGAAGGTAAAATAACGGCAGGAGGCCGTTTGTCCCCGTCACGCACTCTGCACATTCTGTTAAACCATTTCACACGTTCGCAGGAGCTCGTCGAAAACACAGACAAAGTCTATAAACTAGAGTCATGGGTTTATATGGTGCATGCAAAGTGTGTTTATTTCTAATGAGGCGGAGAGGACGGCCTGCAAGGTGGAGAAGAATAGGGGGACCATGCATTTGAGTGTGTGTGTGTGTGAGTGTGCGCGCGCCCAGGTGGGCTGTAGGTAGGTAGACAGGCATGGGGACACAGCTCATTAATTGGGAAATGGAAGTCTCGGTGATGAGGGGAAGGACATCTGTTCCCCTGACGGCACTCTGGTGGCCAATTCCACACCACACTGCTTAAAGAAATGTTGAGATGCTCGTCAACCAGGCAAGAGCGAAACACACCAACCCCCACAGCCGGCACTCGAATCTGAAAAGTGTCATGAAGATTCATCTGAAGCATGGATTGTAGATTATAACAATATTATCATAATATGGATATTGATGCACTTTGGATTATATATGGCTGTTGGGGAGGCAAAATCAATGCATTGTTATTAGGTCTAGATAATATGGCCATTAAATGTTAGATAATGTTTGGTATGAAGGGATGGGAAGTGATAAATTATGAAAAAAAAAAACAGTCTTTGGTGATCAAAAAGGATTAATTGTGCAGCCCTAATCGTGGGGTTTCAGTCTGATGGTGGTGTTTCAACTGTTCAAAAGTAAAACAGGGATCAAAAAGATGAGTAGATTGTTTTAACCTTCCACTTTTCAACCCTTTCATTCATTTTTTGTAACCACTTAATCCTTACTAGGGTTGTAGGTATCCGGCCGCGAGGCAGGGACTGACTCTAGGTGTGGCACCAGCCCACCACAAGGCGCACACACACATTTATCATCCCCAGTTCACCCGATGTGCATGTCTTTGGACTGCGGGAGAAACCGGGAGACCCTGGAGGAAACCCACACCACCACCTGGAGAACATGCAAACTCCACACACACACACGGTCAGGACCCGGATTCAAACCCCAGTGCTAGTGGTGCAGTGGGTAGCACTCACTTTTCAATCCATTGATTCATTATGAATCTCCATTAACTTGCAGTTTTGGTCATTTACATTTACAGCATTTAGCAGATGCTTTTCTCCAAAGCGACTTCCATTCCCTAACTACAGGGGGCGGCCTGGGACCCAGTGGTAGTGAGCTGGAGGTACGATTTGAACCCATGACCTCCTGGACCAGAGGCAGGAATCCTACCCACTAGACCACCACCACCCCCGTGGTCGGTAATAATAATAATAATAATAATAATACATTTTATTTGAGGGTGCCTTTCTAAAACAAACAATAAAACAATAATTAAAATTAATTAAAACAGCAAACAATAAACAAGATTTGACAACAGGTAAAATCTGTGTTTAAAGCGAGTAAACCTGTTTGAACATGTGTGTTTTGAGTTGTGCCTTAAATAAGGGAAGAGATTTAGTGTTCCTTATGACAGGAGGAAGTGAGTTCCAGAGCCGAGGAGCGGAGCGACTGAAAGCTCTGCTCCCCAGGGTGATGAGACGGGCAGAGGGAACAATAAGATGAATGGCAGACGAGGATCTGAGAGAACGGGAAGCAGTGGTGATATGAAGCAAATCACACAGATAAAGAGGGGCAAGGTTATGGATGCACTTAAATGTGAGAAGTCAAATTTTAAAGTTTATCCTAGCTTCTATGGGCAGGCAGTGAAGCTGTTGAAGAACTGGGGTGATGTGATCTCTTAAGGTAGTACGAGTTATGACCCGAGCTGCAGAGTTCTGAAGAAGTTGAAGTTTATGGAGGGACTTATTGGGGAGACCAAATA
>JBBPCX010069377.1:0-11418 GCA_037974365.1 Hydrocynus forskahlii | reverse complement strand
ACTGATTACAGAGGTGGAATCAGGTGTGCCTACTGCTTGGTTGGAACGAAAACCTGCACCCACAGCGGCCCTTTCTGTACAGGTTTGAGACCCCTGGCTTAGATGCATGGCATAATTTCTTTGACTTAATTGGACAAGTCTTCTGAACCAGCAATAAAGGGTAGAAGTTTTTTGTTGCCCTAGCATTTGGTCCTTCTGTATTTTCTTTGATTTTGGTTTATCCTCAGTATCTTTGTATTTGGCAGTGGTTGCTTCACTTGCTGATGGCCCAGCCTGAGACTCTTTCCTTTTGAAAGAGCCTGTAACTCTTTCTCCATTATGGATGAATTGCATCACAAAGAAAAAATTATGGAATTGCCCTGAAAATATAAAGAATGAGCATTTTGCCTGAAACTGTATTTGCTCAACTGCATTATGTCTCATTTTTGCCATAAATATTTTTCATAAATTACACTCCGTCAAGTATCTAAGTAATGAGTGACAACAGTAACAAACTTAAGTGCTTAAAAATTGTCAGCGGTTGGCTAGTAATACCGCAGAGGCCGACTGGGGTGGCCTGGTTTTGCTAAAACCAGTAGATTAATGTAACAAAAAAACAAAATAACTTAGTATTAAAACTCTCTTTTTAGACTTTTTTTCAGTTTCTTCAGATTACAAGGTCAGAGAACAAATGGACCTTAATGAAAAATAGTTATGTGGACATTGATGAGTTAATAAATCTCTCGATAAATCAAAGTAGTGAGCACTGCGCTTGACCATTTCATTCTCAGCTTTGATCCGTTACGTGCTGTGAATAAATAGGGTAAGGAGGGGCTGACTCCATCACACAGCAATCAAAGAAGAAGCCATAATTGAAGCGCCATCAACAGTTGTTAAAAAGTGGAAGCTGGTGGTTAAGATGTGATACACAGTACATTTCAATGAGGGATTTACAGAGATCCGGCTATCAAAGATTAATGAAACACTGTAGATTACTGGTCGTAATTAATCCCTTTATTATATCTGTAGGGCCTGGAATTTAAAGGACTGCTGCATGTACCACCGTGTATAACACTCAGTCTATAAAAGCCTCTCTGGAAGATATCCTGTGGAGTTTTACAGCTACAGAATGACTTCTAAAAGGGTTCTGCAGGAGAGCTTGACCTCCACCATTAGCACCAGCCGTGTCACAAATGTATGGCAATCTAAGGCCCACTTTGCTCTCAGGTGGAGCTGCTTTCATGCAGGGGTTAATGGATGCAAATGGAAGAAGCCTTGAGCGAGAGTTTCTAGCTCCTTTAAAGGCCTGAAGGTTTCTTTAAATAAGTCTAACGAGTTCCATCTGTAATTGAGCAAGTACAACATTACTGGGCAAAAGCTCATAAACAGAAGGCCCAGACAGACACAAGCAGAAATATTGGTAAAAAAAAATAAAGAGGCTTGCAGCTCAGCTATGTGGAAATTCTGCAGATTGAATTACCATTGCTGTAGCTCAGATCGAATCAAGCTGGCAAACCGAAGCAGCGATAGGTGTTTGGGTTGGCCAGGCGCCAGGGAGAAATTAAAGTTTGCACCCGGCCGCCTCTCACCGCCGCTGTCACTCCGAAGTCACTGCCAGACAAACAAGAAGCTCAGCCACGTGCCAATATTCATATGACAGCTCCACGGCAAGAACAGAACTGCACTCCAGACATCAGGGAATCAGAGGTTGAAAGAAGAGGCAGATAAGTAGGATCTGTATTCCATATCAGAACGCAAACATAACATAAAGAGGAATAATCACAGAACTTTCGTGAAAAAGGTCTAATTACACCAAGAACATCACATACATTGCTTTGATCATCTGCAGTTAACTTAATTCTGAGTTAACTTCATCGACTGCGCCGTATGCCGTGTGGTGCCTAGATCTAAAGTACCATCTGCTGCTCAAGGACTTTTGAAGAGCAAACGAGTCCTCCAATACTTTGGTTATGTTCTCGATAGAAGCCTTATGGCTCCATTCAGATATTTTGCTCAGAACCCGATCCTTCTACCACAACGGATCATGTAAGTTAGCCATATGTCATTAGAGTGAACATCCGTACCCTAAAATGAACATCTGCTACCACTACAGAAGAATTCCTCTGATTCTTCAAGAGATTTGCTTAATTACTTGGTTAAGATGTAAACAAAGTCATTCAGAGCACTTCCGTGTCAAATGTGCCATTCTGGAAAAACTCACCAAGTCGGGCTTGTTTACTGATTAAATTTCTGGTGGTGACAGGAACCAGACGTCTGAGCTTTTAATGAATATAAACTCCCTTACACAGTGGTGCATGCAGGGTAATTTACTGCAAAAAAAAACAATAGATAAACATATAACAATGAATTTATTATTTGAATTCTGATAGGGCTGCAAAACATGAGCAGCGTTTCAGTTTATTCAGACATTCCTTGCAAGTGTTTTTTTAAATGATTATATTAATGAAAATGAAATGGCCATATTTTGGCGAATCAAAATTGTGACAGCTAAATTCCCGAGCTTATTACAAGGCATAATATTATTAAATACATGAAAAGCAATTAAAAATGGCTTATCAGAGTTTAAGCAGTGTGAAACTGGAAAAAAGGTTGGAGAACTTCAAGGAATACAGTGTGATAATAATGAAAAAAAGTATATAAGTCCTATGTTAGAGTAAGGCTCTGTTTTAGATATGTATCTGATCTAAAGTAAAGCAAAGTGGCCCCTTATAGTCACGTGTGAACACACCACAGCACACAGTGTGAAGAATTCTTTTTCTGCATTTAACCCAGTCACCAAGTGAAGCAGGGGGCTGCCACCAACGAGGGGCGCTGGGGAGCAGTGTGTGGGGACGGTACCTTACTCAAGGGAACCTCAGTGATGACACTAGCAGTGCTGGGATTCAAACCCACGCCCCTCTGATCTCAGGGGTAAAGCCCTAACCCCAAGGCCACCAGCTGCCCAGAATCACATATATGAAAAAAGACCAGATTTTTGGTTCACACTCCATTAGAAACCAATGTCACCATGACATTTAGGCCAAAAATCCAGTTTGAGTCATGAGTGAGTCTGAGTGTCTGGATGCAGAAGGGGGCAGTCAGAGGAAATTACTTGGAAATGATGTGTTTCTTGTTTTCCTGTTCCACATTTATCTCCCGCTTCACCTAGTAGGGTGTGGGCTCACAGATCTGAATGCCAGAAAGCAGCACATTTGGAAGTCTTGTGTGTGCCTTGAAAGGTTCAGCATGCGTTGGGTTTGAATGTTTGATTGATCTTTTCAGCCTTTTTAGACGTGAGTTTCTGCTCTGCTCACTTGCGCTCACCCCTGGATTTTGATTTGTATTTATATTTGTATATTAATATAGCATTATTGATTGGCTACAAATACATCGTTCTTTACAGAATTCTGCCATGCAACATTGTATCTTTTCAGTCATGGGAATGAGATTGGCCTAATTTAACAAATAATAAACAGCAAAGATGGTGTAAGTGCAAAATGTGGCTAAATGTGTCAGGGCTAAACAGTTCCACTTAAATTAGGATGAGCTTTCAAATTGGCATACACCAGAAATAATGAGCTTTGACGCTGGATGCACACTACTTAAATCTGTTAAATAAATATGAATGGCTTTCCTCCACTACGCGACATTTGTTCTGATTGCTTTTTCATCAGCCGTATTGGAAAATGCTACTTACAGCTCTAGTATTTCTCATTTGCTCACAGGCTGTTTATGAAGCTCTAGAATGCCAAATTCCTTCTCAAAAACTGTGCATAAAGCTTTCTGAGGCTCAAACTGAAGGCACGGTTTTGAAAAGTAGGTATATGCAAGGTATTCAAAATATATACTGGCATCCAAATGGCCACATAAACTGCTAAAAAAGGACTTATATTACAATACATGGAAAATTTCAGAAATAGAATGCGTGCAAATGCATAGGCAATGTCCGTCTTGTGGGAACCACAATTTAAAATATGAAAAGACATTCTATTGATGGTAAAAAAAAAAAAAACAGAATTGCTTCAGTCATGACAAGAATAACGCTGTGAGCAAGCATGCGGTAGTTTAAATCTTTCATTACAAAGCACACTGTCTATTTCACAGGTAACATTCTATTCACTCACACAATGGTGGATAAAAATACATGCATCTAGTTCTGCCAGACCTCCTTTCTACTTCTCTCCCCTCACACCTTCCCTAGCTTTACGAAAAGCCACGCATATCAGAGGACAGGGCACGTAATCTAGCTTTGTATTGCATTTTGTGTTTGCCTGATGTCCACATGATGTTTCTGTGGGTCTCAAAACCTAACAAAAACTGTCATAATTCATTATTCACAGACTATTTCTCACCTCTCTCACTGATCTTTAGAATTAAATTATACAGGTCCTTGAAATGGATTAAGAAAGGCACTGAAGTAAGCAACTAAGGGTCTGACCAAAGCCAAGTGAAGATTTTGCATTTGAAATAGAGCTTATGAGTGCTTATAGATGCTTATGATAACAATATGTGCACAAGTGCCTTAGAAACACAAACCCCAATTCTCCAGATGTCATTTTAGCCCCCGCCCTGTGTGCTGTCAGGCAAGTGTGCTGTACTTCATCCATCATAATCTCTGTATCTCTTCACATGTTTGTTCAAAGTTTGTCATAAGAAACCCAGAGAGGCAAAAGCTGGGAAAAGCCTAGTCATAAAGTGTAGACATTTCTTTTTTTTTTTTTGGTGATTAAACAAACAGCCAAGTTTGATGTCTGTTGCCTGGCAACTTTCTTCGTTTCCAGCTGGGAATAAATGATAAATTGTCATTAGTGCAGGACACTAATGTGAGAACTTGGGAAAGAACGTCTGGATTTACAGCCTCTGGATAAGATCAATCGCAGAGCAAACAGGGAGTCAATTCTCAGTAAACAGTAGCACCAGAACTGTGAATTGTGTTCTTTATTGTTGGGTAACCTTGAGTATGGGTTTTGGGTAACACTGTCCTGAAGAGGAGTGTCTATAAGTCTACAGAACACCTACAAACACATTCAGTCACAACATACATTTACATTCATCAAGGCTGTTTCCAACACACATCAGGTGTTGTAACACCTGCCTGGGGGAAAAGACATCCAAAAGGCCAAAAGCTGCCTTAATGACAGTTAAACCCTGTTAGATTAAGCCTTTGTAAATGTACATTCATGCCATATATCCTTACAATGTTGCCCTTCAGTAAAGTGTTGCTGGATTTTGGAATAAAACCTTGACAGTTTTTTTTTTTTTTTTGTATTTTGTCACTGTCACAAAAAAGTATGAAAGAAAATTTTACAAATGTGTCATATTCGTGCCTCAGGTGTCACGGCGCCCCCCACTCCCCCTGCTTTCACTGGCGGTTTGGTTTCTTCCACTTACCTGATCAGTTACACCTGTTCTGCATTTCCTCCCTTTAATTATTCTCAGCCTGAGCAAGAATCTGTTCACCATCGAGCCTCTGTGACAAATTTTTGCTTTGTTAGGTTGTCTGTGTATCTCACTTAGAAATCTCTCAAAACTGGTAGAAAGTGGAGCTCCTGGTAGCTCCTCTTTGACACTGAAGACATTGACAAGGTTGAATTAAGCAGCTGGACCTGGCGTCTCCTAGCCGTGTGCTAAAACAGAAAGCTTGGCGCTTCCTTCTCTACGGTCTCCAAGCAGACCACCCATAGCTGGGCCTGGCCTTCTCCTGGCTTTGCCTTCTCCTGGTCTCTGAAAAGAGGGTTTTGTTGTGAAGCTGCAGCAGCGTTGAACCTGGCACTCTGTGAATGAGCTGTTCTGTTCTCCAGCCACCGAGCTGGTCTAGCGGTGTTGCTGTCGAGGCTGCAGCACTGGACTACTTTCGTTTAGTTCACATGCGGTGCTAAAGCTGATTCATCACCGACTGTGTTAATCTGTGAAAGTCTGCCACCTCAGTTGTTCTTGCCGCTATCAGCGCTCATTGAGTTCTCTCATTCCTGTATCCTCTCCTGCCAGAAAATCTTCAGAAGTTGATCTCGCGAGAGTGTCTCCTTGAAACACACCATGACAAAATGAAGGCAAAAGCATTCTCTACTCCTAATATACGTTAATGTAAAAACATTTTTGTTCCAAGTTATTCCATTTTGAAACATTTCTTTTAGTTAATTCATCTTGAAACTGTCACACACTGTAAAAGGCCACTGCTGTGTACAAAGCAGGAGGGGAAAAATAAAAAAAGGGTAAAGGAATTAAACATTCTCATGGCTTTCTTTGGACAGCAATTATTGGAATGCTCTTGCTCCACTTTGCCAAAAACGTTTGCTGTTTGGAAACGTTCAAGTGTGTGAAGCCAATATCAAGAATGCAGTCTGTGAAGTGTGAGCATGTTCAATGTTTTGTGAATGTGTGAAATTTTTCAAAGGTTTAAAAGCTTCCCCCCACTGCACAAAGTACCAGAACCTTAAATAACACAAAACTGGTCATTAGTCCAATACCGAAAGGTCCTGTTCTGGGTTTAAAGACTGGTATCAACTGGGTTCTTCTCTTAATTGATATATATACACATGTGTATACGCATACAATTAATTACAAATGTGTGCATATACATACATTTGGCTGAAATGAGAATTGGCTAAAAAATCCAACACCGGCACACACCTCATGCTTGTATTTGATTGTATCATCAGAGCCTCCACCACCCTGTGTTTATGAGTAAGAGTTTCAGGGACAGGTTGGAATGCAAGCTGCTCTGCCCACTACAGGGACACTCATTAAAACATCGGACACACACACAGCGATAAACAGAGAGAGGATCCATCATTTTCAAACGGCATATTTGCGGCCATCTGTCTCGCAAATGTGAGGACGATGTGACACAGGGATGTATCTGAAGGCAGCGGGTGCACAGACAATAGGCCAAACATGTCGGCTGCTCCCTTTGGAGCACTCGTACTCACAAGCCAAACACACTAACATTCAATTATACAGGCCATGTTTGGTCTATCATCAGGTAATAGTCACTTCAGAGCAATGGTTTGTGACTCCTGATAAAACCAAAGGTAGGATGAGAAATCTTCTGAACAGGCTACCTGTGGAGGCAGTTGGATACTTTAAATGGCCTAGAAAAACAAAATTGTCTCACTTTTTGAAAGGGTTTTGAGGTAATATTTAAACCAGTGGTAGCTGATGTGGAATCTGACGTGGAAGTCAGAGAAAGTTATAATCTAGGGGGGAAAACTCCCGAGTCAAATCCCATTAATATTATTTCATTGTCAATAATTCAATAGTAATGATAGAAAAAAATGTCAGTTTACGTCTGGACACATCTTACAATGCCTTTCCTCTTTTTTTTTATCACTCTCGTAGTAATTGTTTCAAACCTATGAAGCCATGCATGGCATAAATGTAGAATTTCACTCATTTATCCAGATGGGTCTTATTTTCTTGAAAGTCAGAAATACACTGAACTCAGAATTCTACATTTACAATGGACTGACAATATTTTAGCAACAGCAATGTACAAAGACCATAAAAACCTGTGAATTTTATCTAGACTGCTGCGCCCATGCTAGTTGTGGTACGACTTTGGTGCGGTGTATTAAAATCCTCCACCAGTCACCACAGACGCAGAGTTTCCAGGTGGAAACAAAAGTGCATCTACGAAAGTCCATAGTCCAATAAAAGCTGAGATTTAATGTACAAACACATTACAATTTACATTTCATTGCTTTTCATTATGAACTCTACGAACTTGTGCTTGTTCCCACCATTTTTAAATTGTTTTTGCACTGTGTGGCGAGGATGTTGAGTGACTGAAAGTGTTGAAGGATACATTAGCTGAGTCCTTTGATTTCACACAGTTGAAGGACACATTTCTCAGCCGCATTTAAAGGATCACACAAAATGAATTCTCTTTCAGTGAGGGAACATGCAGCCTTCCTCAGCTGCACCCTTAGCTTGAGCAATGTCACAAACCCAACCCCCCAGGCCCACACCCCCCGGAGCCTGAGGCTTACATCTATGATAGACCACTCTGCAATTTCATCTAGTGCCTTCGGTGTCCAGAACACTGCTCTTCATTGTCGTCACTCTCACGGCTGCTCCGTTACAGCCTGCAGCTGGATCAACTCACTTAGAAAAACTACAGTTTTTTAGAGTGTGGTTTCCACCCCCGGCCCGGGTGCACATACCGCCTCTAGGGGGTGCGTTTTTGTTTGCTTGCTTTTAAAATGTTCAAAGTTTCGTTTCATTAAGACTAAATATTGTAAAAGACTGGATGCTGAAAAACCTGGGGCTGAAACTGTCTGTGGCCAATATCGCCAAGTTCTGTGGAGAGATGCAGGAGCACCCCTCAAGTTAACTAGGGTGTGTTTTGCCAGTTTTCCATTGATATTATTGTGGCTACTGGCTTCCAGGCCTAATTATTATTCTCTTGTAGCCTGCATAGACATACTCTCTCGCTTTCTCTCTCATAGCTAGCCAGGGAATTCGCCCTCAGGACCACAGACTGATCGACTTTGGTGGACTTTTCAGTCCTTGAATTGTAAATCTTCTTTTTTTTCCCTATTGCTTACAACAACATACGTAGCTGTATCTGTATGACTTTGCTGCAATGTGTTAAATGTGATCTCTCTATCAAATTTGTTAGTGTCCTAATAATTCTAAATAGTGATTAAATATAAAAATACGTATTTCTTAAAACTTTGAAAACTTTTAAAAACTTAAAAAATTGTGACGTATATATATATATATATATATATATATATATATCGGATGATTACAAGTATCCTAGTGATGATAGTGATAAATTATGATTAGAACTGTTGCTAATTATGTCACTGTTAAAATGTACATGTATTATAGCAATATGGCTCAGAACCTGTGTGTTCCTCTCTCTTACCCACTCTTTAAATACTCTGGCTGCTGTGGAACGTTGTTGCAATCTGTAAATGCATTCGAATAGACATATTGTTGATCTCCAGTGTTAACACTGTCATTATTACTATCCATTTTTTTGCGCACGATTGTAAATGGTTTGCATTTGTTTTGGGGAAGCGGGCCCTGGGGGGTCGGGGGTGCGGTGACTTGGTCAGGATATAGAAGGGGGTGTGTGTCCTAAAATGTTTGAGACCCGTTGCACGACAGTAAACAATTAGGCACTCAGTATCAATGAATGCATGTAAAAATACGTTCACATGCTGATGAGGCTGGTCACATGCCATATGGACAGCGAGAAAAGCTGAGAAAAGCAGTACATTGCAGTAAAATTCCACATATTGCAGTATAATTGCAGTTAAGTTCATATTACCTGTAGTTATTTTCTGAAAGGGGTAGCTCCTAATGTCCACTCTCTTTTCTTGGCTGCCATCCTGACTGAGCATAGCACCACATAAGTCTAACTGCCAAACACTTACACACACACATACACACACACACACACGCAACGTTTAAGGCTGCCACCTGTCCCATATAATGCAGGATCATCCCATACTGAAAACTAAAATGAACTTTATTGAATCACTATAAGATGTGATTTGGTCCGTGTATTTGAGCACAGAACTGTTAGTACAAATAAGGATCACTTAGACTACATGCACATCTAATTGACGGAGCTTTGGCACTTCTTACAACCAGATGTAGCTACAGCCTCTCACACATTCGCGAGAAATGGAAAAGCCAGTCCCATCGATCCTCATAATATTGGGTTAGTGAGTCAGGACTCACAGCAGAGGACGAGATCTGTTAACTGACAGACAACAGTGGTTACAGTTTAAGTGTTTGTTACAAATAGTTGCTAAGCACAGTTCAGTAGTCACCAGATACTGGTAAGGACACGTGCAGACTTGCAGGTATGATCACTCACACTGAAGGACTGTCTTGGACTCAAATGAGGCACAACAGCAGCCAGTCAATCAGAATAAAGCCCATTTACCTATCAGTCTTAGGATGAATTCATATTTGCAGTTAGGTTCCACTAATCCAGACCAGGGCAGAAAAAGATTTATTTTTGCATTTTAATTCAGCTTCATTAAGAGTTCAGACTGACGTATTTACATTGATGTCTTTGCAACCCACCATACACCTCCCACACACACACACACACACACATACATACGAAACATGAGTCTGAACACACCATTAAAGGTACAGTAACAAAACAGTCTATTTTATTCTAAGGGAGAAAGGAATGTTGGAGAATCGCCATGTTAAACTAAATTATGACTGTTTTCAGTCCATAAGACCACACAGCTTCCTTAATAGGACCTTAGGGGCGGAAACAATGCAATATAAGAAATTGTAAATTGCCCAAGAAATCCTTTAAAGGCAGAGAGAAATCCAATATATTCCATTTTCCATTTAAGCCAAATCTGCCTGATTAACTGAGGCGGATCTTGGGTTCACACTTCCGCCCTGCAGGTTTGCGTCAGAATTATGAGCTAGAGGCAATAACGAGAAAAGCAAACGCTTTCCAAAGGCATGAAGCATATTATGATTATAATCCATCATACAGTTTCCTCTGATCATATCCTCAGCAGACACAGAGTACATGTACAGTTATGGATGTGTCTTATCTTGAAGTTCACTCTGATCTTCACTTCCTTCATTACATTTCAGAACTGCCAAAACATGAAGAGTCGGCCAAATTCTGTGAATGACACATTGCAAAAGCGCCAGAAAAATAAAGCCGTTCCCCTTGCAGTGTTTATCTTCCCCTGCTTCCTTTTAGCACCTAATTCTGCAATGTGCTTCAGCAGTTCTCCAGCAAATGCTTTTCTGAGTGATGCTCTTTCTTCTCAGAGCTCTTTGTGGTCCTCTTAGGGTTTATCCGATCTGTTCCCATTCACGGCGTCCAAGCTGGGTGGAAATC
Source organism: Hydrocynus forskahlii (assembly GCA_037974365.1). NCBI lineage: Eukaryota > Metazoa > Chordata > Actinopteri > Characiformes > Alestidae > Hydrocynus > Hydrocynus forskahlii. The sequence continues at coordinate 599 of JBBPCX010069377.1, read as the reverse complement.
AGCTCTTGGAGAGTTTCCTGCCAAAGATTTTGTGGCTGATTGTGTCCACCATCGGCTCATTTATCTCTAAATAGTGCCACAAAACGATGCAGTCTGGAAAGAACCATGTTAAGATTTCAACCCACGATTTGCATCGTACCAAGCGGAGGATTCTGACTCAGTCTTGGTTTGGTCTTGGTTGGGTCTACTTACGCTACACAAAAGTGTGTGCACCTTAAAGCGGGGTGTGTGTGTGGGGGGGTGAATAGGGATCATTCTGATGTTCCGGATTATGTCATATGTTTTCATCTCCGAGCAAATCAGAGGGGCCATGCTATGATGGCAGCGGACAAATTACACTGGAGAACCAACACAAGATCGGGCATGATATTAAAATGGATTTTCATAAACATATTATCAGAGACATGCTTGGCAGCTCTCGCAAATACGTCTAGACCTCCTCTTGCAGCGCTGAGGGGAGAAAGAGAGAGAGAGAGAGAGAGAGAGAGAGAGAGACAGAGAGAGACAGAGAGAGAGAGAGAGACATAGAGAGAGAGAGACAGTTAGAGAGAGAGAGAGAGACAGTTAGAGAGAGAAAGAGAGACAGATAGAGAGAGAGA
>JBBPCX010069375.1:0-10000 GCA_037974365.1 Hydrocynus forskahlii | reverse complement strand
AACCTGAACAGCACATATACTGTCACATAACAGTAAACACACAAACATCCACAAAGACACACAATATCACACAAACCCGTGGCCGAAAGTGGTTGGTCCTTGCAGCTCCCGCTTGCCTCATGTATTATAATTGAGCCACACTCCCACAGTCTAGGCTGTTTTTTTCTGCATCTCTCTGTCAGTATATCCTTCTGCCTCATCTGCTCTACTGGTGTTATGTATATCTCCACCACTATACCACCAACAGGCACATTAATGCGCTCTGCCATATGATTTCTGTGCTGCTGCTGTTGTCCATTGCAGCTACTGTACTTTTTCATTGCTTTAATTTCTTTCTTTCTTTTTTCCTTTCTTTTTTATTCTCCAATGTGTTGTCTCCTCTCCTGGTGTCTTTGTGTTGTGCCTTTTTTCTCATTTCCTAACTGAACACATCCCTTGTATGTATGTCTTTAACTTTGTGTGTTTGCATGTGTGTGTGTGTGTGTGTGTGTGTGTGTGTGTGTCTGTATTGACTTGCTTTATATGGTATGAATGGGACGAGTCCACTCTTTTCCATCAATATGTTCATGCCATTGTGTATCCCTGTCCACCCTTTCCCTGTGTGCTGTGTGTGTGTGTGTGTGTGGTGGGTCCTGAAGTCCACCGCTGGAGGCACGTAGCAGACTGCTCCTCAAATGCTCCAAGTGTGGGGTCATCTCCAGCACCGCTATGTCCAGCTCCACCGCCAGCAGCGCCATGTTAGTCTCATTTCACTCCTTCTCTCTCTTATCTGTCTCTTTTACTCTCTCTCTCTCTCTCTCTTACTGGCTCTCTGTCTGTCTCTTATTGGCTCTCTGCCTCTCTCTCTCTCTCTCCTACCCTCTCTTTGTCTTTGTCTCAGTCTACCTCTCTCTGTCTCTCTTTCTTTCGTTCTTTCTTTCGTTCTTTCTTTCTTTCTTTCTTTCTTTCTTTCTTTCTATATCTATGTATCTCTCTACCTGTATCTGTTTCTTTATCTTTCTTCAAATTCTCCCTCATCTCTCCTTTTCCCTTGCTCACTCTCCTCCTTTCTTTATTTTTTTTCTTTTCCCCTCATTCTTCTTTCAGCTGTACTAACACACTGCTGACAGGAAGGAACGAGAGCTCTTCAAAGAGCCACTCTCCTGCACACACACACACACACACACACACACACACACACACACACACACACACACACCTACACACACAGAGCCCCACACACACACATACAACCTGAGATGTCTGTTCTTTGAAGAGATAAAGAACCAGAGAGTGGGCCCAAGGTCACCTCTTGTTCTTTTGGAATTTTGCGAAAATTGGACTCATCTGTGGCTTTTTGGCCAGTAAAGTTATGTTATTGAAATAATAATGGAATTAGAGATATCGCTCCTCTGTCTTCTCAGTCTCTTTCTCTTTTTGTCATTCGTTTCATACTGTCTTCATCTTTTAAATGTAAATGCATGTGTAATTTGTCGTGTGTGTATGGTTTATTAGTAATAATCAGATGCAGGCTGTTTACCTTCCATTACCGTAAGTCGGTGTGCCTGTCTGTCTGTCTCTGTCTGTTTTCTCTCTCTCTCTCTCTCTTTCTCTCTCTGTCTCTCTCTGTCATTCTCTCTCTTTTCACTCTCATTGGTCATGAACTGAAAGTGGGTTGTCTGTCCCCTGTCAGTTAAGCCCATTTACACTCAGGATATGGACTCAGTGCAGCGTGAACACACTAAATTGGTGTCAGACACCATGGCTAACCAGCACAAACCCAGCCCCCCAACCTGGCCCTCCCCACCCCCCACTCTACCTCCAGCTTCCTCTGAGCCAAACCGAGCTGATCTCTGTCCGACAGCCTTTACTGATGCGTGCCATTCACCTGAGTGTGTTCTGCATCATACTGAGACAGGAATCTGCTGTTGCATACATAATCCCATAATACTACACACTACAGGTGACTTACTGCCCTGCCTGTGCTCCACCCACCAACTGCTGTCAGGTTTGGAGAAGCTTTCCAGGACATTGGCATTTACATTTTGGCAGATGGAGATTATAACTGAATCACGGTGCAGATGTAGAAAAATGTAGCATTAGGAGTCTTTCCCAGTATTAGGTCCTAGCCAGTGGCCAGTAAAGGCCGCTGTTTTGGTTTTGGAGGGCAATGGTTTTATCCACAATAATACCCCAATGACAAAAATTTCAAAAATAAGATAAGACAAGTTAAGACAAGATAAGTGTCACATCCCGGTAAGGCTTGTTCAGGTTTGAGGCACAAATGCAGACTTTGTTCATCGTTTCTTTGACTTTATTTACCATTCTCTATAAACAAAACAGGCTCGAGGGCTATGAGGGACTATGAGGGACTTCACGGGCGGCTATGGCTACCTCCCCAGGAGTTACTGTTTCTAGGCCCTGAACTTACCCCTCCGCTACTACTGCCCCCTTAATCACTTTCTTGAGCCTCTCAATAGCCCCCTCTGCGGCTATAACCCCTTCTAAGGCCCCACTTCGGCGGCTAAAGGCCCCGCTTCGGCAGCTAAAGGCCCCGCTTCGCCAGCTAAGGGAGCTAGCGGCTGGGCTAAAAGGGCTAGCGGCTACGCTAAAGGAACTAGCGGCTGGGCTAACGGAACTAGCGGCTGGGCTAACGGAACCAGTGGCTGGGCTAACGGAACCAGTGGCTGGGCTAACGGAACCAGTGGCTGGGCTAACGGAACTGGTGGATGTAAAGCTAATGGGCTAGGCTGCAGGGCTAATGTGGGTGTTAATGGCTCCACTAACAAGAGGGCCTAAAAGGTCTAGAGGGCCTAAAAGGTCCACGTGCTCAGGGCTGCCTGCTCTCTCCCTTATATGAACCCCAGCTATGCTACCTGATGCAGGAGGGTGAAGCCGGGGGGCTGGTGTAGGAGCGAGCAGCCATCTCCGGGGTGCAGGTGTGGGCCGCTTCAGCTTGTCCTCCTGCCGTTCCCGCCATTCCCATTGTTCCAGCAGCTGGCTCTTGGTTGTGGCTACGGGTTGGCTCGACCCTGTAGCCGCTTTCGGCGGCCGCCGCGGTGAAGGCTGGAGCAGCACCTCCAGTTCCACTTTCTCCGCCATGGGAGCCACCATGTTGGCTCCGCCACGGGCCTGTGGGTCTGCACAATATGCAGGTGGGACCCGCTGGACCGGCGCGAGACTCACCTCCCAGAGCGAGTCAGGCTTGAGCGCTTAGGGCCGCGAGAGGACAGCTGAGACAGCTGGAGCAGCCGATCGGAGGATCGGATCTGGAGGCCTCGCGACCCTCTCCGCCTCCGTGGCTTCTTAGCCTGTTCGGAGACAAAATGGTCCTTGAAAACCTCCGGAGACAAAACCGTTGTCCTCCAGTTGGCCACTCCAGCCATAAACCACCCCTTCGTCCTCCGAGCTAATATACCCCAGCAGCTCCTGTGGCATGTACCGACTCACTCTGATCGGTTCCTCCCGCTGCCGGGACCAGCACGTCCCACTTACCCAGTTGGCCACGGGTTCCCACATACCCGTGACGAAGTCGGCTGTGCATTTGTTTTTGGTCCGTTCATCTGTCACATCCCGGTAAGGCTTGTTCAGGTTTGAGGCACAAATGCAGACTTTGTTCATCATTTCTTTGACTTTATTTACCATTCTCTATAAACAAAACAGGCTCGAGGGTCGAATGATACAAACTAAGGTAGAACCCGAACAAAACACAAACAGGGGTAAGGTGAGGGTATTGTGAGGGTGAACGGACAAAGGACAACTCAACACAAGCACTTTAAATACCCCAAAACAGAAACTCAAAACATCTGATACTGATTTTTGCCTCACCCCTGGCAGCTGAGACACAGGGATAAGGCCGCACCCAGTGTCAAAATCAAAGTCCCCAAAACCCCCAAAAACTCAAACAGTGGCCTCTAGCGGCCGCCTACCTTTACTGTCCCCAGACCTGACAATAAGATAAAACTTTATTAATCCTGATGGGGAATTATTTTGTCGTTAGCATGCTCAGTGCAACAGAACAAAAAAATAATAATGCAACACGCAACATGGCCCACAGAAAAAGAACATTCCCATGATGAGAGCATTTTTAGCAGTTTTTACTGATCATTATGTAACTGAACATTATGTAGTGACGCCAAACAATATTTCTATCATTTCAATTCCATTTTCAAGTTGAATGGAATTTTTGCAAATGGTCCATAAGGTTCTTCTCACCTGGAAGTAGTTTTGTGTGCTGGAATATGGAGAGGTCTTACCTTCTTTATTTTATTTATCCTGAGGTCCACCAATGCCATTTATGTGTTTTTATGCACCAAGGTCATTTTTTAACGTGTTCTTTTTTCAATTTTCCGTCTTTAAGACAGTAAATGCAAATGTAAATGAGCTCAGCTCTGATTGGCTGTCCTTTTTTGTGCCCTGATCAAAAAGCAGTCCAAACTGAAACACTCCTTTGAATTTCAGGATGAGTGGCCATTAATTAAATTCTGAATAGATTCTGAATTATTGAATGTCTGTGAAGATCAATATGTGTGTATTAAAGCAAGCAAAATATGAAAGGCAATTTTGCTTTGTGTTTATGTGAGTAACTTATATGTGTAGTGTGTGTAGTGTGTGTGTGTGTGTGTGTGTGTGTGTGTGTGTGTGTGTGTGTGTGTGTGTTTTTGTGAACGTCCACCTCACCGATCATAACATTGTCACCACCTGCCAAACAAGTGCCGAATCCTGAGGAATGTTAGGAGTTAAAATTAGAATCAAGACTATTGCTTTTAAACTGGGGGTGTAAATGTGACTTGATTTAGCATATGATTTAGCCTTTTTTCAGTTGACATAAGATTCCAAGTGTTTAAGCATTTTGCACCCCTTTTTAACTATACCAGTCTGATAACATTGTGTTAATGTGGAGTGAATGAATGTCAGACTCTGCGCTGTGTATTTACAGGGCATCTTTATGGAGCTCATGTGTGGTGCTCCCCCTGCTGGCACTCACATGGATGTCGGCAGTGCTAGCCATCACAGACCGCCGCTCCACACTTTTCCAGGTGCTCTTTGCCGTCTTTGACTCAGTCCAAGGCTTCGTCATCATCACTGTCCACTGCGCCATGCGCCGCGAGGTCAGTAAGCATCCAGCTTTTTTAACCAGAATGTCAATTAGGGTTTTGCCATAGATGATGAGTGGAAGATAAACCTGGCGTTTGGAAACATAACTTGTGCATAACTGCCTGCACATATGTGGTCTTGTGATTTTCTGTTTTTGTTTTCACTTTCACTGTGTACAGTGTATATGACTGAAATGGCCATAAACACCAACTTGACTTCATAACATTGACATATAACCATGCTTTAATCATGTCATGACAGATGTCATATACTATCTCGTACCATGTCTTGTACCAAACTGCTATGACACCAAACATTAAAGCATCTGTCACAGTTACACTTATAGGTAACAACAACACTGTTATATAAATGAAAATAATCTGTCATGACAACTCAACAGCATATGACATCTGCTACAACACAGTTATTGCATGGTAATGTCAGTATTATGTAGGAGGGTTCAATTAAAATGTTTCTATATATCCCATATTCACAAAGTACTGACATTTGTAGGTCTGCAAATTAACCAAAATTACTCTTATTTAGATTTGTTTTTAAATGTTAAATTTGTACATATTTTATAATGTTCCTAGTCATAAAAAGGAGCGGTTCAGGATACATTTCACTGCGTGTTGTACTTGTATAACTATGCACGTGACAAATAAAGAATCTTTCAACTTAACCAGGTAAACTACTTTGTCAACCTCGGTTCATAGGTTCATCTAGTAAGTTGTTTCTGTTGTTGGTAATCAGACGTCTCCATCGTACTGATGTTTTGAAGACAGACTACAGTTTTACCGCTACAGTAAGATATCTGGGCTCCCTAGCAGTAACATTAGTTCTCTAGTGTCTTCTTAATTTGCCAGACAGCGAAATAAATCCTATTCAAAACAATGCACAATTCACCCCAAAATAGCTGTAGTTTTTTTCAAAAGTTCATCCCACCCTCAAGACACATAATCAGGGGGGTGTTTTTCTTGTCTTTAATCCAGAAACTGTCACTCTGGAGACTATTGCAGCGTCACTAGAAAGCTAGTAAATATGTTTACCGCAGCGATGGTTACATTTTTCATTTTGGTCAGAATATCTATAATGTGTATTCACAAACTCGGTGCAACAGTACACTCTACAAATGCTCCAAGATCTAAAAGTTGATTAATATTGCAGCTCTAATGTCACCTCACAGACTAAACCCTTCTTCATAAGCCGCTGCTAATTAATACATGCAATTAGAATGTGTTTGCCAATGATATATTTTAATAATCGGTTTTGTGAGGAAAAAAACTAGGTGCAATAGAATATCAGTAACAGATTTAAATGTCTTTGGTGCACATTGTTGCTCAGCTTGACCACAGAGGGATTATGAGGATTGTTAAATGATAATTGATTCGGATCGCGGAGGCTTCTCTTCATGGATTTCCCCATATGCCATCTCCAGCGTGGCCTTAACCACAATGCACCAAGCAAGTTGAATTTCACTTATCAGGCGCATCACAAAATACAGATTTAGTTGCAAGGGGAAATAGAAGTGCTAAGTCGCTAGGCCTTATATGTTATACCAATATCAAAAACCAGGGGATTAGAATGAAATAAATCCCGGAATTATTTTAGTAAAATTATGAAAATCCCTCCCAAGGATTTGATGTAATCCCTAATAGCTTTAGTATAACAAGGGAATGGAGTGCAGCCTACAAAGTGGTGCAGAATCGCACACAGCCCACCCAGTTTGATGTGTGAATTACACACAGTTAAGTGGCAGAGTCAACAAAGGAGAGGGAGCGATGCCAATTAGCACAGAGGATGAGTGAGAGAGGTTGTGAAATGGTGCCATTTGGAGAGAGAGAGAGAGAGAGAGAGAGAGAGAGAGAGAGAGAGAAACACCAAAAAAAACTGCCATTGGGTATTCATCCTAAATGCCTGGATCTCCTACTGAATAGACAATCATTCATACCAAACCAAATGTTAAAGCTGAATCACTGCCTTTATCTGGCAGTGTGGGCCAGTGTTTCCTGCATATACTAATCTGTGTGTGTGTGTGTGTGTGTGTGTGTGTGTGTGTTTGGGCTGCAAATTTCTGTTGATGTTGCAGTCAGTGAAAAGCTCTCCTGCGTGACAGCCCATGCTCAGTTAGGTGTGAAAGAACAGATTTCATAAATGCCAGAAAATGAATTTTACATCCACTGTATAATAACCGAAATGTAATCATACTGTGAGTGTGAGGCCATTTACTGCTGAAAAAATTATATCTTGGCACAAAAATCATCTTGAATCTAATATTACCTCACTTCAAGAATATTTTCTTGAAGTGAGGTAATATTCCAGGAAGCAATATATGTTCCAGGAAGCAATGCATACATGTTCCAGGAAGCAATGCATACAGGAAGCATTGAAGCATCAGTAATTCTGTTTCCATGCACACAGAGAGTGGAAATCAATTTGTTTTATCCAAGTGTCTTGGTATGATTATATGGCTGGTAATTTGAAACTGAAACTGTTACGTGACGTAGTCCAATTACGATATCATAAGCCAGTCTCACTAACTGAGGCAACAGAAAATCATGTCTTACGTGACATATTATGGGACTAATTATAATTAGTCCATGTGTCGTTTAAGTGTGCATGGGAGAAAAAAAGTCATTAAAAAAAAAGTCAACGTTCAAAGCGCTATACTTACACATTTTCTTACCAGCATTAGGATTTTAGGCCGAACTAGGTATTATTGCTTTTGTCAAGGAATGTGTTCAGTGTCCTGACAGGCTTCGGAAGCTCTATTGTTGTTCTATCTTGTTGAGAAAAAGACATTTTGTTGTTGTGACCAGACCATAGAAATGGATTTCAATGGAAGAGACTGTCCCAAAATCTTCGAATGAAAGGCGACCTGTCACTAAGGTTATGCAGTTGTCAGTGGAAACAGTCTATTGTTTAGTCTATAGTCTAGTTATGTAAGGTTCTCCTAAGAGACGTGTAAGCATTGACTATGTGAATTGTTTGTCACTCTTGAGTATAAACGCATATCAAAGTTTTATTAGAAATCTCATCTGGTTGCCTTGCCTCTATTGCTGCACTAACTAGGTTAAATTGATGGATTCTCCCGGGTAAGCCAAGCCTGTCTCGGTCTTAAGGAAACTTATTATTATTATTGTTACTATCTCTGTGTTGGCAGTAAGCGAAGTCCTGGAAAGCTGTGTTTATGCTTCTCTGTTCCCCCATTATTTCCCTTTCCTTATTTGAGCACTCTGGATAAAACAGTACATTCTGGTGTAATTTCCTAGTGGACCTATAACAAGAACAGACTGCAAAATGAATACAGGGTGTAATAAACAATGGATAATGAAAATATTCTGATCAGACATAATTAGTATATTGTGTCAGGAGAGTCAGGCAGGGCTTGTGGCTTGCTAGGGGTACACAAAGACCAATTATGATCATGTATCAGTGAGAAAGACAGTGTAATACTTGGCTCTCTTTATATTTGGCCTCATCCTACTTTCTGTTAGACGTTAAATGATGAAATTAATATAGTTTCATTCGGAAAGACATTGTATGCTGCTTGTTTCTGTGTGAACTCTTTGCAATGCGTGAAATCCCCCACCCTGTTATGTTGTGATAGGTTATGCAGTCTGCTTAATTCTGTCTGTGTATGTAAGCCTGCTGAAAACCTTTAGAACTTAAATCTTGACCTTCTGCATTGGTAGCATTAGTTCTGGTTCTGTGACATTTATGCTCTTGTTGCAGTAACAAATCTATAGTACTTCAGATAGAATAGTCGAAATGCGAAAGTATTCTTCTAATTAGTGAATTCAGCTGAAGATGCGACCCTTTCTGACCATTTATGGATTGTGTATCTAAATAAAAACCTTTTAACAACTGAATGGGAATTTCTGGAGCAGCCATATGAGCCTAAGCTTATTGTTCCTATCTTCTGTAATAGGGGGCTATAACGCCCCCCCCACACATAACCAGAACTGGGCTGTAGAGCAGTGGACCTGCATTCTCTGGAGTGCTGGAACTTCATCCAATACTTTTGAAATTATTTGGTGTTTGTGATCCAGAATGAATTCATTCCACATTAAAAAAATCCAACCTCACTAATGCAGTTGGATGCAATCTCATCATCACACCAATGTTCCAACATCTAGTACATTAACCTCCAATTCAGAAGACTCTTTGGAAGAGCAGGTGTCTACAAACGTACGGGCATGTAGTAGATGTACAGAATACAAAACGTTCTGTATATGGATTAAAAGGACTGAAATGTTTCAGTTTTTTTTCTTGAAGAACTGAGAATTTACTGGAAATGTATACAATTTGAGCAAGAAACATTGTAGAAGGCATCTCATTTGGTCTTATTTTGTAGGAAACATTGCACATTATGCTACTATAGCAATGTGGGACTTTTTCTTTAAAGGAAGAAGATAATACTCTCTGAAGGCTACGTGACATATGTTTCATAACAACTGACATACCTACATAAACATTATGGGCTTAAACCAGCAAGCATCAGTTGTCATAAAACTTAATAAAAGAAAATTACATCAAGATTGACAGGTAGGTAGCAAGCGATAGAACTCTGAGATGGTGGAACACTACACTTTATTGGGTGAAAACATTTTTCAATGCTTGATTAAAAGTGATGAGTTATGTACTTATTTATTTATTTATTTATTTATTTATTCATTCATTCATTCATTCATTCCCATATTGACCAGTTTGCCTATGGATGGGTATGGGAATGGGAGGAGGGATGTGAAAACAGGTGGGTGGATATGGGAACGGGTAGGTGGGTGGATATGGGAATGGGTGGGTGGGTGGATATGGGAATGGGTGGGTGGGTGGATATGGGAACAGGTGGGTGGATATGGGAACGGGTGGGTGGGTGGATATGGGAACGGGTGGGTTGGTGGGTGGATATGGGAACGGGTGG
>JBBPCX010069374.1:0-11421 GCA_037974365.1 Hydrocynus forskahlii | reverse complement strand
CAACCACTGAGAAAACCAGCACCAGTGAGACCACTTCAGGTAGAAGATACACAGACAAAGCTTTAAAATAAAGTCAATGAAGGATTCAGTCTTTTGTTTTGTTGTTCTAGGATCTACATCTGTCGCTACAACTACAAAGACAACAAACCTGTAAGTAGTGCAGTTCCGCTGAAGCAGGTTCACACATTTTGACATGTTTTGACAAAATATGTACACATCCTCTAGAGAACATACTGCAATTTTTGCAGTTTCTGTGTATTTGCTTTTTGTAAAATTTTTGTAAAATACCATTAATTTGCACAGGCCACATTCTATGATTTGTTGATGCTTTACTTGTTAAATGCAGCAAATAAACAGAAACTGTGCATTTAAATATGCAGAAATGTATTGCAGAATGTGTGTATATGTGTTCACTAAATAGGAATGAAACATAATTTGATGTTTGTTTTACTGTTTAATGATGCCTTTTGCTACTTCTCCTCTGGGAAGGCTTCATACAAGATTTTTCAGAACATTGCTGTGTATTTGACTGCATTCAGCCACAAGAGAATTGTACTAATTTACCCATAGCATGTGTCTGTATTCACTGCAGCTTTGGAAATACTTCGCTTCTCTGGGTTCTACTGGCTGCAGGCCTGGGACTGCTGCTGATTGTGGTCAGCACTGTAACCTGCATGTTGAGAAGAAAGAACAGTAAGTGTCCACTCACAGTTTTACCTTTATTTTCCCACTGCTCACAGTACCAGAGCATTTAGCACCGGAAAACGAGAACTGGACTTTTTCCACTGGTCACTGGTTCTGTACTAAATCATCCAGTTTTATGGTTTTTGCTCATGACTGGTACCAACAGGACCTAATGGTACCTGAAGATGTTCTCCAATGCGTTTGGTAAACCTACTAATGACAATTTAGTGAATTCCTCACTCTTCCAGGTGCAGATCTGTGTAAATGAGTGATGTAGAAGTTTTGTGTTAGCAAGAACGATAGCTAGTTTTCCAAACTGTTGTTTAGTTGTTTCCTAAGCAGAAGGAAATTATATAATTTAGTTTGTTCATGTTTGGGTCAGGGAATATAGCCATGAAAATGTTAACACACTTGGTACTTAACACTTTATTTAAAAACGTATTCATCACTATTAACAAATGTTCATGTTGTTTTTTCTCTCCCATGAATTTTGTGTGGTTAAATACATAGTTCAATTCATTCATCAGTAATGAATGACCTGTACAATTCTAACCTCATCTCACTCTACCAGATAAAAATCAAACAGAGACTGGATTGAGCACCAATAACACTGACGTTCAAACGGTTAGTATTGCACACACACACACACACACACACACATAAACACATACACATACACACACACAAACAAACACATACACATACACATACACGGTACAGTTATTAGTGCTGTGCCGCTTTGGTATTAGATTCGTAATTCTGAAAGCTTGTTTGCTTAAAGGAAAATAAATATGGCACTTTAATGGTGTTACTGTTTTGGTTTGTCTAGTTCTGTGTTTGTGTAAAATCCCTTGTGTTTGTGTGTTTCCAAGATCTCTGCAACTGAAGACTCACTGTTTTACAGCACTGTGATGCTTAAAAAGATGAAGGTAAGACATTATAGAGACTGACTGACCACCTGGGTTTTTGCCAGAAGATGCGAAAATACCAGCCAGTAACGTGGCAACAGTTTGCACATTGGCAAAAAAAAAAAATCTATGAAGGAAACTGAGGGGCAGAGATTTTGTGTAGCCTCCCTTGCTATAAAAAAATATTTAATTTTGTGTTGTATGTTTGAGTTTAAGGAACAAGGCAAATCAGAATAAGAAGTCATAATTTTCAGTTTGAAACAATTTTATCTGTCTAAACCAGCAAGCCAGTCATATTTAACTAAAACTACTGAAGCAAAAACAACAAATATTTAAAAAATAGAATTAAAATGGAATCCCTTTAACCCTATAAAATTGTTTTTAGTCACAAACATTTGGTTAGACCTGCTGCATATAAACAGTATTTAATTACTGCAGCTGTAGGAGACTGAAGTCTCTCTTCTCCACAGCCTTCCTCTGCACCAGGTCAGGAAAGTGATGTGATTTACAGCAACGTAACAACAGGAGCCAAAAATAAAACTGTAAGTGAATTCTTATAAATGCAGCATCACAAGAAACACTGTTTCATTAACATGGCAGTTGAACTGGCACTGTTTGACTGACGACAGTAAGTGTTTATGAAAAATATGTAGCTTTGATGGATGTTCCTCAGTTTAGTTTAGCTGGTGGAAGAGCGATCAGGGAATCAGAGATTCTCATCTAATTCTAAACCTCCCTCATTCTCCAGCTCTCTCCAGCAGCCGGAGACTCAGAGGTGATCTACGGCTCTCTGGTTCACAACTAAGAGTCAGGAAAGTCAGATGTGACATCATTCATTACTCTTCTTGGACTGTGTTGTTTAATGTTTTTTTTTTTTTTTACATTTTTTTTATATTTTTCCACTCTTCCCATCGTGATTATAGTTTATATCTGAACAAAAGGCCTGACCAGATAATTGACTAACGGAATAAAAGTGACCTGATAAAAGAACGTAGACTTTACATAAGTAGAACATTGCTAACTTTACAGACATGTTAGTTTTTATTTTATTGACTTTGTAAGGAGAATAAAATGATATGAGTGATTATATTATTGGTATAGGAGTAAATTTTTCTCTTCAAAATACCTTCTTTAAGACAAAAAAATGTTACTGTTGACTTACTGAGAAAAGGCTTGCCATCATTCAGGAGTTGTGGGGACACACAGTCTGAAAGCTCAGAAGTCTGTATGCGTACTCAACTTCCTTTTAGACCTCAGTAATACATTGGCTGAGTAATACCATTTGATCTGATCCCTTTTTAAAGTGCTTAAACAATCACTGCAACTGCAACATCAGTTATAAGTGTTTTTCCATTACCATTTGTAGGCAAAGGAAACACTGGTATGCATATAAGTGCACCGTAGCAGGCAGGGTTTGCAGAGGAATGAGTTTCTCTTTATAGACTGCAGCTCTGCCGTGGATTTAAGAGACTAATAATGTAGCCCGGTTTAGTAGGACTAGCAGATTAAATTTCGCTTATTAAACCTAGAAACAATCTACATGTGAATCTACATTTCAGGTGTACTTATGTGTCTGTATGATAACTATGCTTCATTAGAGTTGGACCAGAAAGACTGAGATCCACTGTCCAGATGGTACAATTGAGTCTGACTGTAAAGGCATTCAGTCTATTGTTATTTTACATCTGGTCATAATGTAACACAAGCCTCAGAAGCAAATGCTAAGCTTTGTGAAAAGTTAAAACTTTGTTAAACTTTGTAAATGTGTTCATGTTCATGCCTTCAGCTGTGTTTGAAGAATTGAAACTCAGGTTTATATGCATAGCGATAGACTTATCTTTGCATGCAATCTCTCCCTTTTATTAACTTCATAGTAATGGCCCAGGACCACTGCAGTTGATGTCTTCATTAAAACTATTCCAATTTGAATAGGTCATGGGTTGTGCTGCTGTTGCTCATTTTGAAAATAACAGAAAACTAAAAGGTCTAAAATATCAGGCCATTTTTTTTTTTCATTTTTATTGTTCTTATACAGGGCACATGTATTCAGGCTTTTTTAATCCGTAGATCAGGGGCCGATTATCGATTGTTTAAAAGATGATTGCGCTGCCTCTATATGTGGGAGGAGAGCGAGCGAATGCAGAGCAGATTCAAAATACAGAGCAGACTCAAAGACATTTCAAGACACTAAGGCTGAGTTACAAAAAAAAAGACGTGCGTCACTGATGTGGTTTAATTCAAAATAATCAGTCCATGAATGTGGCTATGTGCGCTTTTCCCACCCATTTTTGGGCGAGAGTGGTTCGCTCCACCTGTTTTCAGCTGTTATTAAAAAATATCTTGATAAGAGACAGTGAGTCAATGGCCCCTCAGTGAAAAAGAGCATCATAAGAGGCACCGGTTTAAGTCCATAGTGTGAGTAGATTTTTTTAACACAACTTTTTTTTGTCCGTAAAACCAATGTTTGGGGATCTCAGAACACTGGTTTTAGCAGGGGCCTGCCTAAAGCTGGACACGCCACTCACATAAAAAAGGTGCACGTTCTGCAAGCTCACACTGGTGGAATCAGGCCTCAGTGATTAAATAAATCAGTCTGATTTATTAATTTATCAGTCTCATTACATAAAATCAAATGATACATTTTATAACCTCTAAATTTACCGTAAAGAAAATAATATTAATAATTTGAATTCAGAAGGTTGTCTAATAAGCTGCAGCCCTGCAAGAAGGCGGCCAGTGGTTTGAATTCCAGGACTGCCAATGGCACCACTGAGGTACCCTTAGGTAAAGTACCATCCCCACACACTGCTTCACAGGCACAGTGTGTTTCACACTGTTCACACTGTGTGGTGTTTTCATGCGTCACAATAATTACCGCTTGTTTTAATGATGATCAGATGTAGAGGTAACTTACTTAAAACTAGGCCTTGTTGTGACTTACTCATTTTGTCCCTCATTGTTCACTTTGCCCTCTTTTCCATCTGTCACGGTTAGAGCTTGAAAGTGGGGGGTGGTATTCTGATTATCTGGTTAACTTTCGGGGCAGACTCCACCCATGTTTGATGGAAGTGGTGCTGCACCCTGTTGGACAACTTCTATACCTACGCTTGGCTATGATGTGTTTTGTTTTAAAGTAAAGTAAAGTGGCCCCTCATGGTCAGGTGTGATTGTCAGGCTACAGCAGTGTGAACAATGTAAAATTCTTTCTCTGCATTCAACCCATTTAATCCATTCACCAATGAAGCAGCGGGCAGCCAGGAACACAGCAGTGTGTGGGGACGGTACCATACTCAAGGGTACCTCAGTGATGACACTAGCAGCATTGCAATTCAGACCCACAACCTTCTGATTTCAGGGGCAACACCCTGACCACCAGGCCACCAGCTGCCCCAGTGGGTGATATTTAAGTATATCATGTAGTACTATATCCATACACACACTACAACCGTCCAGCAATAAATCAAACATTTGATTATTGCTTAATCTTATTGTGGATCCTTAGAAAGCACTTGGTGCCTGTGTAGACAGACATGGCATTCAGACTGGCAGAGCAGCAACACTGGAGGCTGTCGCTGAAAGATTACCTCCAGGCCTGCAGCTGATGCCAGGAATTCTATGTGAACATACTCAGTTAAATATAGGCATATTCATTACATACAAGACTGGGCCAAACAGACCAAACAGACTGGGCAAAACAAAATAAAATTCAAATTGTTTCATTTATTTCATTTACAAACTACGTTATGTAAAATCAGAATCTATCCACTAAGGGAGGACAGGAAGAGCAATGAGGTGGAGCTGCTTCACTCAAAGGCAGGAAGAGTCCTAATCACTAGAGACTCTTACAGATACACACACTTTTACTCCCTCATGACTTCTTTCATCCTCTTTGTGTTTTTTCTCTGTGTTTCCGGCAAGATCCATGCTGCATCGTTCTTGTGCACCGAATGTTTTTCACTGACCTCTTTCATCTGTTTTACCATTTAAGTCATCATTATTCACAGACATCATTTAGTGATGTTTTCAATGTAGCAACTGAATAATAAGCCTCAGGATGTGGACGGGATGGCTGTGAAGGTTAAAGCTCTTTTGTAAAAGTTTTATTCTGATAGTACTATTAGTGAAACAGGTTCTGAGTGTTAGTAATGCTGATTATTTTACATCTTTTCTGCATCGGAGAGGATGAAGACACTGAAGAGTTTAGCTGTAAAAAGTGGAGGATCTCTCAGTATTCCATGTGTTTATGATCAGGGATACCAATAAAACCATAAATACTGGTGTAAGGGGGAGTACTGGTCCTCCTGCACTGTAGTAGCCTATACAAACACAACAAAAGGAATAACATCAGTCACTGATCATCCAACCCAGAACATGTTTACTGTGGAACTGAAGAGTCTGCGAGACTCTGGATATTATTGGTGTGCTGTGGAAATTGGTGTTAAAGGGACTCTGGATGAGAAGGAATATTTGTACCTGATGGTCAATGCAGGTAAGAAGACTCTCTTTATAAAGCAGAACACATTCACCGTAACTTACAGCTTGTAAGACAAGTTACTTATGATGGGATACATGTTTCCACCACTCACTCTGTGTTTCTTTATTCAGATCCTGCTGTGTGGGTGACAGACAGCAGAGTGAGTGGTCAGGAAGGGGGCAGTGTCAGTGTCCAGTTTCTACAGTTCTGAATATCAGAATAAACAGAAGAAGTGGTGCAGATTTAAAGACTGGAGCTGCTACGAAGTGGGGAGGACTAACACATCCCAGAATTCAGCAGTGCTGGTCACTGACTATGGGACAGGATCCTCCAGAGTGGAGATGAGGGGACTGCAGAAGAGAGATGCTGGCTGGTTCTGGTTCAGTGCACTGTTACTGAAAGACCTTCAAGTAAGATCACATAAGGCTGCAATACTGCTCATAGCCTTTCAATATTATGCTGTAATGCGGAGCCACTTGAATTTACTTCTCCTTTTCTGCAACAGCTGTGACTACAGTTAAAAACACTGATAAAAAAAAAGCACCATGGAAACCACTCTGGGTATGATTACAAAAAAAAAGTATCCTTTTAAATGTCAAATTACGTAACAGAAAAAAGTGTTTGTTTTATCTTCCTAGGTTCTGCAATTGTGACAAGAAATGCACAAACATTCATATAGTGAATAAGTAGTAACGTTCTGAAAGCTGTTATTCTTTAATCAGAGCTGTACTTTCAGACTTTGCTTATTTTTTCTTGTTCAGAACAACTGCCTCTTCTTCAGTAATTTCTCAGAATGTAAATGATGCTTGCCACAGTGGTAGGAAGCCGACCACTTTTTTCCTTTTCTTCTGACTGCCCATTGGTCACTGACAGGGTGAATTTCTTGTTTGACAACATGCGTGCTGTAGACTGCTACTTAATGGCAATACCTTCAGTTTGCACAGTTACTATAAGCATCTACGTTTGTCTCCTTTGCAGTAAAGGAAAGACCGTGCCTGTCTGGGTTCTGTCGACTCTAGGTCTGGGGATCCTGCTGATTCTGATCCTCATTTTAACCTGCGGGTTGAAAAAGAAGTGCAGTATGTGCTGATTTTCCATTTCTTACAAGTAGAAATCTAATCAGTAATCAGTCATTTGTAATTCTATTTACTCACTTCATTTCATGCTAGAAGATGAAAAGCCAGAGGCCAGAAAGAGAAGAAATGACTCGGCAGTTTACCCAGTAAGGATTGTGTTTGATTGGTGGCTTCTTGATGTCTTGCTCAAATTTGCTCACACAAGCCTACAGGCTTCCTGCTTATATATATATATATATATGTGTGTGTGTGTGTGTGTGTGTGTGTGTGTGTGTGTGTGTGTGTGTGTGTGAAACAGACCTCTACTGAAGAACAAGTGACATACGTCACTGTGGTTAGAAAAGAAAAAACTGTGTCTTTATTTTTCACACCTCTCTACACAAATAAGATACTTATATATTACACAATATTGTTGAGTTACCATGAAACCTATTATGTCCACAGACTTCACCTGCGCTGGAATATGAAAATGTTCAAATCCACCGCTCTGCTGCGGCAGCTACCAAACGTAAAACTGTAAGTGAAGAAATACTTAGAGAAATTCTTTACATTTCACATTTTTGTGCATTAGAAAATCTAAGTTGAAAAAAGGGAAAACTGTCATTGCCAAAATAACTGGCACCATTAGTAAAGACGGGTGAAAGAAATCATACTTTTTGTGAATAAATAGCTCATTCTGACACACAGGAGAACAAATGCCTAGGTTTTAATCACAGTTTTAAGTAATTTGAAGTACAAATTGGTTTTAAGTGCAGTTTGTCTAAAATATGCTTAAATCCTAAAGCAGGCAAACTATGACTTATGCAGGGGTGAGGATTGGTGGAGAACAGACTCAGTTGCAGATAAAAGATATTTCACAATTGAATTCCAATCACAAATTCAAGTTGAACAGGAGATTCATGAAGGTTAGACCAGACACATAATCCTCAAGAAACAGAGCAAAAGTCAAAAAACAGAAACAGGAAAATCAAAAGCAAGAATAAAGGTACGAAGCAGGTCAGAATGCAGAAGTCAAGAAGTGGCAATATATAAAAATACTAATTTTTTCTGAGAGGGAATACTTCATGTCGTCTAGTGCCAAAACAAGAAGTTCTCCATTGACTTAGTTCATAGATAGCAGTGAGGAGGGTGAATGGCAGCACTGAATATAAAGTGGCCCCTTATAGTCACACGTGAACACGTTTGTCTTTCTGCTGTGTCCATATTGTTGCATGAACCTCTGGTACTAAACACTCATGAGTGCTGGAACAAAAGACCCGAAAAAGCTCCCGAGATGCTTCTGCCATCACAGTTAGTCTGTTCATACCAAAGGCAGAAGCATTGGCTGGGTAGGAAATGTACAAGACCACTCAAGCGACAGACCTAATGTAAATATAGCAATATAAATACACTGAAATATTTACACTGAGGTAACCTTGACACCAAGTATTTCGATTAACCCCTGATACTTTCTGTAACCAAAGGGTTATGAGGGTAGGAGGAATCAGAATTCACTGTAAACTTTATCACTAATCTTGTCACATTCTCCAGCCCTCTCCAGGAGTTAAAGATGATGAAGGTTTCCCAGCAGAATATTGCCCACAGCCTCTGTTAGCTTGTCATCTTCTTATTTATGACAGGGCAGGAATGTTTTCTTCTATGGCATCGTGCAAAGAAACCTTTCTGGCACATTTAAGAGTACTGGTGTAACAAAAATGCTTTACCAAACTATACGAATGCATTAAACTTCTGTGTCAGGTTTTATTTTTTATGTTACTGTAATGTTACTAGATTAGATCTTCATTTGAATCTCATAAGAGAGAACTAACAGTTTGAAACTAACAGAAGTTTATTTCTTATTTCCGCTCGTTTGTCCACCATGGTATCTAGATCCTTTGGCTATGCTGTCTACGGTCTCTGGTCACTCTCTTCCAACTTTTAAATTATATTCTTTATTATTTATTCTGTCAACAGCTGGAACTGCAGCTTCTGGGAAAGAAAATTCAAATTCTGACAGAACACCAGGTATGTCTCTTTATAATCACAAGCACACAAGCTCCTTGATTAAGAAATCAAGTTATGAATACTGCTTGACCTTTTACAACAGTAACAAACAGAAACAAAAAGCAATACACAAACATGCATGGAGGCTTACACAAGTGTTGCTTCAACTGAAACTGAGAAAAAACATAAATTATACATATGAATGAATTCTGACTTTGTCAGTTTTTTTTAGATATATTATAAATATTTTGGTTGAGGTCATTGATACTAACATACCTAAAAGCAAATAACAAATTGGAATAAGTACAACTGAGACACCTCAAGTTAGATTCTCATTAAGTTATCATAAATAGTCATTTTAAGATTTTATTTCTTGACTCCTTGCATTACAGTGAAGGCTACCTGTTCTGGTGCAGAAAAACCCATGTGAGTACAGAAACACAATAATCACGCTAAAAAGAACAAAAGGGTCAGTACTGGCCTGTACTTATGGTGTTACATCACACAATACACATACACAATGTTACATCACCATCATCACTGAGAGGTCATTATTAAACAACCAGTGACTTTTTTTTTCTAGTTGACTTTTTTGATTTACCATTGGTGTAAAAATTGGTGTAAAATTAATAATAATAATAATTAAAAATAATAATGAAAATCTTTTTTGGAAAAAGCTGGGCAGGGAAGCTGAGACAATGCTGCCAGTGAAAAAAAAATCTTGAATACTGTTAGGCTTTGCCTACTTTATTTTATTATTTATGCTCATTAAAAATTGCAGAGATTTACATTTTTCATCAACTTATGAAGGTCTTTCTAATTAGGTGAATAATTGAATCAGGCATGTTTAATAAGTTAAATGACTTCACTATTTTTTCCACTAGGAATTAAGCTTGAGGTCGATCTGTGTTGTTGCATGTTGCTGACCTCTTTTAGTAGAACACTTATTTGCTGTTCACTTAAAAATATAGATTGCCCATAACTGTCTCTGTCCTTCATATTTGTAAAATAACTGAAGGTGTTGGAATGAGCAGGCCTTCCGGCTGTAGATGGCCATTGGTTGCTGACCACTGAAAGTCAGATCTCTACACTGTACCCACTATATTAAACTGGTATCTGAGGTCAGCCAGTAGAGAGAGCAAACAGGGAGAGTAATGAAAGAAACAAAGACAGCAACACAAGAAAACGGCACTCTCAGAGGGGGCGCACTGAAGAGGGCAGCTGGATTTTCAACACCAGTGCAAGTCACATTTTAGCAATATAGATGGGCATGTAAACTTCTAATGCCATATTAACATTCAAAAATCCTTTTAAACCCACCAAGTAGCCAGCTAACAGTGTTTTACTTTCACACAGTGGGTTTACCTTCAACAAAAAAATATTAGCTTTTAACACACATTAACAGAACACACACAGTTGCCGCTAGTTCTTCAATGTTGTTTTTCTTTGTCCCAACAGATGAAGCTTCTAGAAATATCATAGCTTCTGTGATTATCATACAGAAACATGAAGTGAAACAAGTCTGTAGGCAGCTACTGCTTTTAAAAACAGTATAATTAATTAGTGTGCTTTATGTTTCAGAGAGCCAGTGCAGTTCTGTATCACACATGACTGAAAGACTCTTCTCATGCTGTGATCCTGGTGGTGTCAAGAATTTAAGAAGCTGGAGCATTCTGTAAATTTACATATGATATATTGTAGCTTTTCATTTAGATTTATTCATATAAATATGTCTTTACATTTCTGTTTACACTCATCAGTACATAAAATCATGTTTAACATTGATATCAAACATGTTTGAGTGATCAGATTTTGGTGTTCTAGTGCAAGTGTTCTTGTTTATCTCCTTTTCATTTTTTTTTGACACATCCTTTCAGTTCAGTCGTCTTCTCACAGGGGGAATCTGTACAGAAACACCTGTGGATTTCTTTACAAATAAAAAAAATATATATTGATTTTCTTCTTAAAGATCTTTTGTTATATTGTTTATTTGATAATGGCAGTTTTCGTGGTCTACCTGTTCTTGCACAGTTATTAGGACTCATGTTTACTTACTATCTTGGTTGTTTTTCTTTTCAGATATTAAGTCCTTTCAATAGAAATCTACATTTGGAATGCTGTGTAGTCCAGGACTAGGCTTAATTACTGTTTGGGAGACTTTATAATCTCCCCATTCTCTCCCTTAGCCATTTTAGAAGCACATGAAAAACATATGTGTGAGGCAGCTGAGGTGTGTTTGTGGGTGTGTGTGTGTGTGTGTGTGTGTGTGCAGGGTCGTATCACACGGGGGGTTGGG
>JBBPCX010069373.1:0-11422 GCA_037974365.1 Hydrocynus forskahlii | reverse complement strand
TTTCTCCATGTTTGATGATGAAGTTGTAGGACATTTTGAATAGAGGTTTAATTAAGTGCAGTTCCTTAAGCAAGCAGTGTTAGGATGGACTCCAGTAACACTTCCCAGTCTTCATACTTTAAGACTTCAGTCGTTGTTTGTGTTTCTGAAATCAGAAACCTGATTACTTAATTACCACACTGGAGGGGACATTCTTTATACCACTCTCTAACCAACTTTGAGCTTTCTTGCATCTCCACTGCATGTTCCATTACAGTAAAAGCATATTGAATTACGTGAAGTTCTTGCTCTGTATGTTTTGGGTGGCACCTTTAAATCAACAGGGTAACAATACCCTGAATGCTCTTTTATCAAGATTCCCCAAACGAACTGGATCTGGCAATCAAGTGAACACTGAAATGCGCACTATCAAGTAACAGCCTTTTTAATACAGATGTTATCACGCTGGTGCATTCAAAGGCGAAAAGGGCTTTTCAGTGAAAATCAACGTTCTTATTACTGAGACACTTCAGCACGCCAGGGGGAATTTTCCCCCCTCATCGTCTCGGTTCACTTAGAGTTCAAATACAATACAAGCCTTTCATTTTTTGAACTCTTGCAGAACCCATATCTCTGCAGTATTTACTCATAAGATGGGAGGAATGACTGAAAAGATGAGAAGCAATGAGCGGGTTCCGAGAGTCTAACAAGGTTTAAAGCACAGTAAGATCATTACAGAATCTCTAACCAGGCCACACAATTACATGACAAACACAATAACATGGAACAGAACTGCAGTCTTGTAAAGTTTCTTCATATGTCCACATTATTTTTCATTAATGAAACATGGATCACAGTGCAAAATGATTGAGCTGTTATTAATTTACAGAAATGAGGAATAGAATTCGGGACATGAATCAAGGTTAAGGGTGTTAAAAGAAACCTTTGTTCAGCTCATTCAGGACATTAATGCTGAATCACATAATGAAAATGAATCACAGTGTCATCAGTTTGACTCTACTGGTCATCACAAATTAAATGGGCATCATACCAGTACTTTAATTGCACTGGACTGGTTGCAATAAGTAGTTGGGTGCGTCAAGGCAAGTTTATCTGTAGAGCACATTATACACAGAGCTCATTCAGTGTGTTAGGATGATTCTAAGGGCCCAGCACTGGCAGGGGACTGAGAGAAAACTAATGAAAAAACTAAAAGACAATCTAAAAAAATAATATTTTTGGGGATCAATATATTTTGTCACAGAGCCCAACATAACTAGTGATGCCTCCGGTTTCAGTAATGCAGATATCATGATATGAAATGGGGTTTATCAGTTTTAGGATTTGTAACACTTTATGTATTTATCCATCTCTTTCTAGATTACAAAAATGCTAAGAGATGGATGTGCTGTAACATTGTCTCAGAAAAGAATACTGAAGAGATTTCAGGAGCAAAGGAGTAAATCTTTAAAAATTTTAGTTCAGGGATGTATTTTTACAACGAACTACTTTACTGAACAATTAGCTAAGTTCATATTCTCTTGCTAACTAAGTGGGGTCAATGTTAAATTCCATTATGAGAGAATATAAATCGTCAACTACGTGAGTTATTGCACTGATTTATAGAAGTTCACTAGTATACTAGTATTGATTTGCAATAAGAAAATAAGAAAATGCAAAAATTATTTGACTATTCCTTAATCGACCCCACTTGAAAATCTCCTGACTTCATGGTGTCATTAACTTGAGCCTCCATATCTTGCATCACCATGTTTGAGGCAGTACTTGGAAGGCAACCATTCAGAACCAAGTTCAGCAGGGCCTGTCAGAAAGTTCAGTACACCCATTATGCTTCTGATCCGTTTACCGTTAATTGCTTAGCCAAGACATCTGAAATAGTGCTGTAACAATACACATATGTACACTGATCTGGTTTGATTTTCATTGTGTTTAAAATGTGTTGACTCTATAAAGCTCTAATTCTGTACTACATGGATTGATTTGGCTCCAAGTTCTTCATTGGAGCTTTTTCAGTGCCTGCCACTCCAAGTGGTGGTTTAGTATCCAGAACCTTTTTCCTCCTATAGTTATAGTTTTGAACTGCCATTGACTTAACCTTAAAAATGCAAGAATCGACTGAATCTTCCTCAATTTACTGGGATGTGACAAGCAGTGGACAACCTGACAAAAATATGTCATGGCACTGATTTGATACATCTTTTACATTTTCAGCATTTAGCAGACACTTTTATCCAAAGCAAATTCCATTCCCTAACTACAGGGGACAGTCTCCCTAGAGCAGCTTGGGGTTAAGGGTCTTGCTCAGTTAGGACCTCTTGGTACAGGAGCAAGTATCCTACCCACTAGGCCACCACCCCAACATCAACATTTTGAGTTTTTGATCATGTCAATAAAAATGCTATCAAAAAGTCAGTTTGTAAGGCAGTCTGTATTAGGCACCTGCTAAACGCCATGAAAATAAAGGAAAAAAGGTGTATCCTGGAGGCACCCTGAACTGCACATTTAGTGTTTTCCCTGCTTTTGCTACACCCACTTCAGCTCAGTGAGGGGCTGTTAATGAGCAAATTAGTTGGATCTGGTGTGTTGGAAGCAGTGAAAATGCTCAAATAGGGCAGGGCTCCTTCAAGACCAGGGATGAAATACTGATTTACCCATTCAGAACCAAGCTCAGGAGAGTTCAGCAGACAGCAGGGACCATTCTGGTCTGACAGAAAGCACTAGATCATTACATCACCTGCCTTTCACTAGGTGCCAGCCAAGCTGCTCAAAAAGAAAGAAGACTGTAAAAATAGAAAGACAGAATGAGCCGAAGTGGGCCGGCCACCAAGTGAAACTGAGATGCTAAGATGGGAAAGTGAGGTGGCCCTAGAAAATAGTGAGAAATGGAGTTTGCTCTTATATTTCTGAAAACTGGAATAACCTTTTAGCCCCTGCCAATGACAGAACAACTGCTCCAGAGGTCACTGCATTTTCAGTGGAAAGCGCTGCTGTACTTTTTATGGGCAGAACAGACTCATGTCCCGAGCCCAGTCCACACACAGGAAGGGAGCTCTGCCTAAGGAAACAGCTTCACTTCCTGTTGCTGGTTGACATTCATATGAAGAATTCTAGAAACCACAGCACACGTATCAGAAAAGGCCCTTACAGCAAATAGATAAGGGCAGTTTTACATTTGACATACCAGTGAACTCATACCAATGAACAGTAAAATGCTTAGCTAACATACACATGCCAATAAAAGGGCTTGGCACTTTAGACTGATTTGTAAAGACACAGTACCATCAAAAGTCTACTTATTACAGATACAGTCTCAGACACATTCAGTTTAGTGCTAGAGCTTTAAGGCTACAGCTGCTAACAGTAAAAGTCACCCAAAACTTCTCTCAACAAATCAAGGACGTCATTAATTTAATGCTTCACTGTGTAGCCCAATGCTATGGGCAGCCAGGAATAAATGTACAGATTTAGAATCAATAAGTGACCATGACCATCATATATACAGAGGAATCCGGCCCAACATCAGTAGTCCTTTTGACTGACTTTTTAATCAGGCCTCATGTTGTCTTATTTTTACTGCTCACAGTAAGTCATACTGTGTCTTAAACCACACACACAAGTCTGCACCACCTTAATAAAGACATGGATGTGAGTGGGTTATGGAAAGTTTCAGTGGTGCCCTCCAGAATTATCTGCACCCTTGTTTGAGTTAAAACGGTGATGAAAATGACCATTATGGTTTATCACAAATCATTATTCAGCAAATGAATAAAATAATCCACATGAGCCTATCACAACAAGAACGTATGGGCCACTACTGACTTCTAATATTTGGTAGCAATGTTAGCCTCATAGCCCCAGTGCTAAATCTAAAAGTTGGACACCAAACTTGTTACCACCAATCATGCCTGGGGTGTGTGGAAAATTTGTCACCGAACCGTTTCTTTAAAACAAATTTCAGATTTGCATTTGTAAGAGAGAGGCCATTTACAATATCATGTAGAGTCAAGAACAACAGACTGGATTTTAACTACTGGAAAAGATAAACATCTTCAATGGCCTCATGCCTATATGAATCTAAAATGATCTGAAGAGAATTTATTAAATTATGTGAATGACAGCAACCGGCGGATTTACTCCCCCTATATGCCTGAAAAGGGCCATTAAATAAAGCTAACTGGGCGGCTTACCGAAATGTGTGTCAACTACAGAAAGGGCATTCTCTGCTTACTCACGGTTATGAGTGGAAAACATTTTAATCCACTGCTCTGAAATTAGGCTGATTTTCCACTTTTGTCTGGGCCGCTAATCTGCACACGGAAGTCACAGACTTCTCTAGCATCTAGATTAGCCTACTTTATTTTATACCAAACATGTTTGTGCCAATGAACCCAATTCAGGTTAATCATTCATTTTCACTCCCTTCCATATGCAGTACTACAACAGTGGCAGTGGGTCATTGCTGGGGGTGTTTGGAGGTGCGTGCAGGGGTCTGTGTCTCGGCCACGGTATCGGAGGGGTGGGTGGGGGCTGATCTCGTACCGGGGCGGGCCGTGAAGTCGAGGGGCGGGGCACGCAGTATGAAGTTACTCAAATTAGGTACGCACTTGCGCTGTGAAGACTGAAAACTGCCGCGCATTTGTGTACCACTTATGCCAATACGTACTTGCGTACCACTTATGTCAACCCCTGTATACATTATATACACTCATACACACACACATGGTGCCAAAACAGCTCTGACTCATCAAGGCATGGCCTCCACAAGAATGAAGGTTTGTTGTGGAATCTGGCAGCAAGATGTAAGCAGAAGAGCTTCAAGTTCTGTATGTTGAGAGTATAGTCACGGACTGGATTTAGATCTGGAGAATTTGGAGGCCAAGTCAACACCTTCAGCTATTTGTCATGTTCCTCAAACCATTTCTGAACAATTTTCGACTTGATCTGTAGCAGTGTCCAGGTAGGTGATACGTGTCAAATTAACATCCACATAAATGCCAGGATTTCCCAGCAAAACACTGCCCAGAGCATCACATTGCCTCCACCAGCTAACCATCTTCCAATCGGGAACCAAAACCGGCCCCCCCGCCCCTCCCCGTCACCCAAGTTTAGGATACAACTCACTTCTTGTTGTTAGTACGTTGTTGCATTCTGTAAATAGTGGTTAGCGACTAATCAATATTAACTGCTCATCCAAAAAACAAACCTGGTTGTGTGTGTAGAAAAAAGACTAGAGGCTGGCAGGCACAGTGTGTTCCGGATGCAAGAAGCCCAGTACTTCTAATGAAAGGCACATTGAGACCAGGGCAGCTGTGTGATGGTGACTCTGTGCTGCCCTGGCGTGGCAGTTGGCTCTGGGTGAGTGCCCATGTCCTGACTGCACTCGCACCAGCACGCTACCGTCCCACTAAGTACAGCTCCGGAAAAAAATAAGAGACCACTGCAAAGAGGTTCAGTTTCTCAGGCTTTATCCACTAATCAGTAACTCATAAAGCAGAATGAGGTGCTTGTGTAGGAGTTTAACAGACACACTGGCATGGAATGGTTGTCATACTCAGAGATGCTGATTTAAAAATAACTTGCAATGGTCTCTTATTTTCTTTAGTTCTCATGGTTTAGTTCTAAATGGGAATGTAGAACTAAACCAAGTTACATTACAGCTTGACCTTAATATAGGCAGCAAATAATTAACAACTGACATGTTATGTCTCTCATTTCAAATTAACTTGAGACCAGGCTAAGTCTTTTCTGCAAATCAAACATGCAAGAGCCAAAGGAAAACAAAACTACCTCAGTTCAGCCCATCTCAGGCCCACTAGAACAAGAGGTTTTGGTCCTTTCCTTGATGACCCTCAGTCAGTTTTTGTTTTATTCCAGCTATAAGTAAACGCGAGACAAGCAGCCAGCTTTCATGTGTACACAAACTCAAAAATAAAAAGGCCAAGAAAGGTTTCTTTGGAGCAATGCCATAGAAGAATCCCTTTTTGTTTTCTGAGAAATGCTTATAATTGGATGGCTTATTAAAGAACTACTTGTGTAAAGGAGATGAGTGTCACTATAATGTCAAGAGTACTAAAAAGTAATGTTTCCTAGAACATACAAGCCAAGAACCTAGAGGAACGGACGAGCCTAGTTTTAGGAATGTACATGGAAGCTACCACTCCACTACCCCGAACAAACCAATGAGGGAAGTCAAGATTTACTATGGTGCACATTACGGCTTCATGAAATGTCATCTGTTAACTGTTATCGCAATATCGGCCTCTGAAATACTGATATCAATAAGGCAAATGTGTAAATGGGCCTCTAACCGATCATAGTGTTTTACAAGCTGACTAATCACAGTTCCAGGTGAGTTACTGTGTGTTCAGGTGAATCAAAGTCTTCATGTAATCCAACAAAAGTCTAATTATTTTAATCTTTAACAATTAAATGTATTGGCGAATCGGTACATGACTGAGGGGTTAAACTACTGTAGCCAGAATAAGGAGATATATATAAATGTGTTTGTTTTGTAACCCCACAAATTCCAGAAAAGTGATAAAATTGGCCCTTTTATATCATGAATATAAAGCGCAGTATGTAGCAGTGGAATTGTAATATTACTTTTTTGTCCATATCGAGCAGCTCTAGTGCACAAGCTTAACAATACTGAAAGTCACCATGTTTATTCGCTGTGACAGTAATATACCCTGTATATCCTTTTGTGACAGCAAGATAAGCTTTATTTTGAGAGCGGATTACTGCAGCTGGAGGAGGACCAAGATGAGCCCTGGCTGGGGACTGGAGTCCTGTCTGAATCTGGGCAGGTAAGATGAAGTTTCTCTGAGTGTGTGGAGACATCCAGGAACCAATCATCGGTAAAGTACAATATGTACTAATGAAAACCGTTCCTTAATCACCAACAAACCATAAGGGTCAGGTTTAATAAAAAAACAAACAAACCGCAATCCATAAACAGACCGCAGGCTCTTGGGACTATAGCTGAACTCTTTGGTATTTTAGTTATTGTTAGTATTTTGCTGATATTCATTTGGTCACCGGCAAAACACTGTAGAATATAGTAAATAGAAGATAAAACCACTAAGAATACACACACACACACACACACACACAAACACACACACACACTTATCACATATGTATACAGACACACACACATATATCTATATATAAGTATGTAGTATGTGTTTATATAGTGTATATATATATTTGCAGATTACAGATCAACTCTGAAGGTACCTGTTGTGCCACTGAACATACTGGACAACTCGTTTAAAAGCTGTGGAGTTTCACCAGCTCTTCTTAAGTTACCGTGATTATGTTTAGCTGTGTGATGGGACGTGCAGAAGTGTAAAGTAAACCAGACCCCAGCAGGGTCCAGACCCCGTTTTAGCAGCCTGCTCACGCCTTACCTCGTGCTGGAGACCCCGGCTGTCAGTCTGCCGTGCGGACGGAGGGAGCCAGTCGTGAATCTTGCTGCTTCGTCTTCTCTAAAGTCCACATTTGTCGTTCACAAGCTGTGGCATGGCAGCAGAGGCTGAGGGAGAACCCAGGCATAGCCAATGGCTCTGACTGGAAACTGAAGAAAACGCAATCCCCGAGAAGCGCTCCTCACTGCCCGCTGCGCGCTGCGCCTGTTTGGAGCAGCGCCATTGGACCGACTCCTCCTCCAGACTGTCCAGCTGGGGGCGCTATAACAGCCCAGCTTTGAGAAGAGAGTCTCCCAGGCTCCTCTGAGCTCTGTGTAGTTAAAGCACCACCTGCTGACCAACATTGAAAGCAAGCTTCTCTGGACCAAGATACACTATATGAACAAAAATATTATGAACCACCTGCTTTCCATGTTTTGGGCTAGGCCAGTCCTAACGCTTCAGCATACCAAGACATTTTGGCCACGCTTCCAACTTTGTGGACACAGTTTGGGGAAGAACCTTTTATATTCCAGCATGACTGTGCAGCAGTACACAAAACGAGCTCCAAAAAGACATGGTTGGATGAGTTTGGTGAGGAAGAACTTGACTGGCCGCACAGAGCCCTGACCTCAACCCCATCCAACACCTTTGGAATGAACTGGAATGGAGATTGTGAGCCAGGCCTTCTCATCCAACATCAGTGTCTGGCCTCATAAATGCTCTACAGAATGAATGTACACAAATTCCCCACAGAAACTCCAAAATCTTGTGGAAAGCCTTTGAAAAAGCTGTTATTGCTGCAAAGGGGGACCAACTCCACATTAAAGTCTACAGATTTGAATGCAATGTCATTAAAGTCCCTGTTGGTGTAATGGTTAGGTGTCCCAAAACTTTTGTCCATATAGTGTAGGAATCGAAGCGAGAGATTCTGAGATCAGGCTTGCAAGGCCCATCAGCCATAAGATGAGAAAAGGTAACTCTTTATAAGTCCCACGAGTAAGAAATTTGCATTGTTATAGGAAATCAGCTCTGTACTGGGGTTCCCCTAACCTGCTGGACACCGGCATGTACTTCTTTTTCACTGGTTAAAAACAATATAAACATTAATGACAAAAGATGGAAAGCATGTTGTGAAGGTATAGGTTACTAATCTTATTGCATTCGATTTTTATTTATACAGTAGAATGAACATTTAAGAATGACTGGTATTGGGTCCAGTAAATTACATAGAATAAATCACCTTGACTTTTATTAGAGCTTTACATCAGCCTCTTCGTGTCTAGGGCTTTCATACACACTTCCACCTGTTTTTAAAAACCCTGCACAGTTCAGTCAGTGACAAAGGCCATCTGAAATGGTTTGACCAGTGGTTCATTGTAGAAGAATGTACCAGTTTATTTACAGTGGTGCCAGAGGTTGTGAAGTCTACAATGCAAACTATCCATTTTATTCACTCCTCAAAGTGACCACAAATATCTGTCTTTTGAGTTTTTATGTGCAATGTTATGATAATAAAAAAGAAATAAACCCCA
Organism: Hydrocynus forskahlii; assembly: GCA_037974365.1. Taxonomy (NCBI): domain Eukaryota; kingdom Metazoa; phylum Chordata; class Actinopteri; order Characiformes; family Alestidae; genus Hydrocynus; species Hydrocynus forskahlii. The sequence continues at coordinate 2,478 of JBBPCX010069373.1, read as the reverse complement.
AAAAAAACACATTTTAGTTGGACACTGTTTTGCCTGCATGAAACCCTTTGTCTTGAATGGATTAAAAATACATGTTTTAGGCCAAAACCTTCCCTCAAACCTACTGTAAATGTCTTCATTTTCCATCAGGCAGTGTACATAACAATTTAATGTAATAATTCTCTGTGATGCTGCTTTAAGAGTCATTAAACTCTTCAGACGTCTGGTTTCACCACATCGTTTCACACCAAACCACTCTGAATGACTCTGTTTTCATCACAACCTTTTAATTATGCAGACGTTTTAAAATCTCTGTGGGTTTGTCTTTCCGCATCATTTATTCTGAAATGTCACAAAAATGCTTTTCAAAGAAAAGTAGCACTAAGTGACATTGAACAACCTTCCACATCTGGTGGCAGCAAAGTGCTCAAACTGTTGTTTGCCTGTTATCTAGCAGCTACTGAGGGTCCTTTGTGTAGATTTTGTCAGTGGATTTGAACTTCAGAAGTGGATGTGGTTGATGCAGCTGTGCATGCCGTGAATGAAACGAACAGGATAATTTAATATATATTTCATGAACTCCCTTATCTGAGATGTATTATTGAAATGTACTAAATAGTTATCATGAATTCTGCTGGGCTTTCTGGATCAGGTTTCTGATCCTCAGTAAGTGCAAGCTCCACTAGATGTCAGTAGGGTCCACATAATGTTCTTCTCAAGTGGAAGATTGAGCACTTCTATGAAAGACTCCATTCATGCTGCCTTGAAAATGTGAGCCTGTCTTGCCTGATCTAGTTCAGGAGCAGGCATGTTGCAGAACATGCAGGGGCAAGTCTCGACATGTCTTCCAGCATATCTGTCATTCTGTCCAATATGATATGATCATGAAATGGAAATGGAATAGTGGCTACATTATAATATGGTAGAAAAGTCTGGACAGTTCGGTGAAATATTCCCACAATCACTGATTTAATGTTCTTCTCTACTACCTTAATTTTGGGCCCAGATGTGGCCTTCGGCAGGGGCCCTATCCCTGCACACACTAACAGTTAAGCCTGAAAATTAAGTTAAGCTAAAATTAAATTAAACCCAAAGGAAGTAGAGAAGAAATTAAAATCGATGATCGTGTTAATGTGTCATACATAAAGACCTGATTAGCTAGTCTTTAGTCTTTAAACGACCACTGTAAGAAAAAGTAATCAAGTTTGACACCACTGAAGGAACAGTGCTTTTCACTGGTTCCAGTTCAAGCCTGAATGTGAGCGCCATGTTGGTTATTAAGTCACAAAATAACCATGGGCTAAACTGGTAAACAAAAATCTTTTTAAAACAATCGACAGTGTAGTTTCTACTATGCTTCAGGCTGACTTTATAATATCTAAAATGATTTCACACCACTGTTCCTACCTATAGTTCTTTTATAGTCTCCTATTTGAAAATCTATCTACGTCTGCCAGAACCATCTAACACTTCATACTACACCCTCTGTCCCTCTTTGCTCTTTCCCCCTTCACCCACAAGTCTCTGCACGTTCACTATCACATTACCCCCTGCCTGCCGGCCCTCCCCCTGCTGCAAATAGCCTTTCCTGCAGGCCCCAGAAGAGCTTCTGCTGAGGAACAATCAGGCTTGAGTGAGGCTCGCAGACTAAGCCTGGGCCGACCGCATGCGCTCTCTGGAGAGAAGAACGTGGCAACTGAGGTCATTTCATACGTTCTGGAGGTGCCATTCATGTGCCACTCGTTCACAAGTGGTGCTGGGCTTAGGATCTCTATCAGGGGTTCCCAGTCTCAGCCCTGGTGATCCCACACCCCGTGCCTTATATCACCTAACCCACCCAGTTCAGCTCAGTAACCAGTTCACAAGATCCTCATGGGCGTGTTACAGAGAACTGACTACAATCTATAGTGGCACTCGTTACACTGGTCGTCTTAAAAACTCTTCTGAATATAACTGTATGCGGGCAGGGGAGCATTTTTACATTTTATTAAATGACATTTTGTAACCATTAAACTAAGAAGATTTAAAAATATAAAGACGATAAAAGATAAAAGGTAAAGAAAAACGGTTAAAATCAGTATCAATATAGATGGCTGAGGGGGTGGGGGTTAAGGGAACTTTCTGGTAGGTTAAATCAAACATCTCTGTGGCCCATTTATTATTGAAAGAAGATGAGTATGTGAAGAGCCATTTTAAAGTTTAAAGAACCTCGAAAAAATGTAAAGGTGAAAGCTCTTTGCTAACATTGTACATCCAAGCCAAGAACCACCGAGGAACCTAGTTTTTAGGAATGTTTATGGAAGCTACCACATTTCTACCCTGAGTAAACTAACTATGGTGCACAAGGGCAACAATTTGTTGTGACAGTGTTATTTGTTGTGACAGTAATATATATATATATGTGTGTGTGTGTGTGTGTGTGTATATATATATATATATTTATATACATATATATATTTATATAAAATTCTGAAGTGGGTATGTTTAAACACAGCTGGG
>JBBPCX010069372.1:0-11423 GCA_037974365.1 Hydrocynus forskahlii | reverse complement strand
TCTTTATAAGCAACAGTCTGCAGTATTCAGCCTGCTTTAAAATGAGTTTAGGCTATTTGTAAACGTGGCTATATAAATAGTCCCTAAAGCCATAGTTTACAGGACATAGGCCCTTCCATTTGCATCACTCGCGTGTGTCAGTTTGCTTTCGGGTTGGCCAGCTTGGACGTGCTTCTATTAAAGGAAGGCACAGATGTGTCGGACATCGACAAAACGGTAAAGAATCATGTTCAAGTGGAGATGGGCTTGGCTAAATGAAATGGGCGATAATGGCAAGCCATTTAGTTCACAGCACTGAAAATTGGATGCGTGGCCGAGTTGGTATGTTTTTAATTTAAAAAAAAATTCCGCCAGTCAGACATCCGTGTGAATGAGATTTACATTCAAATAAAAGCCTGACATTTGACTAAGCAACTTACACAAATTCTGCAAAGCAGACGGTCTTTTGATTTCTGTATGACGTGTGTGTTTTTGAATTGTGGAAATAACCATATATCTAATGAACACTCATCGAAAAAAGTTATTTAAGGTGCTATGTTAGGAGAGTAAAAAAATCAGCAGTGCTAAGTGAACTGCATTGGTTTGGAATGTTTGGTTATTTTCAGACATAAAATCGTGCTTTTTAATGCCTATTTTATAAAACTTTTTTTTAGTAATTATGAATTGTACTAAAATCAAATTTGATGTGTCGTGTGATGTGATGTAAGATTCATACTTCTGTGTCGTGGCCACTTGGTGACATTCATTGTCACATTTCCTCATGCATGGCTTTACTTGCACTCACTGTTTGAGTGTTAATATTTACACTACTCAAGCCACTGGATACTCAGCATATAGCATTATGTTGCTCACTTAACTGCGTAAATGGCCTCTTATAAAACAAATGGCAACACTTTTGTTTAGGAGAGATGCTCCAGTTGATTTTTTCCCACCTCCACCGCCCCTCCATTCTCACTCTGCTCATCCAAGGCGTCCATCCACAGAAGTAAAGAAAGAGAGGTTAGAACTCTTTGGTACTTTGCATGCAACTTATCAGAAATCATATAAAAATGCTAAATGTGAAATACTATATATGATGTAAATCAATTAAAGTTTATTTTTCCTTTTCTATATTGCTATGCTACAGACATAGGTGTTGTGGTGTAAATATCGAAATATTACTACTTCAAAAGTATATAAAAATGAATCTGTTAGTCTTGACCCATTTCATCCATGAAATGTTTGGTTTTCTATTCATGTCCATTTTCTTGTGTTATAGCTGGGGTCTCTGAGACCCCAAACAGAAGATGTGTACAATGTTTTAAAAACCTGTCTCAAAAAATAAGGAAAAGCCATTGAGTATTACGCTGCTAAAGCAATGTTTACTATTGATCTTTGTCTAGGAGTCTGGGGTTTCCAGGACCCCTACATGAAACAAGAAATAAGAAGAGTAGAATTATTATTGCGTTAGATATTTTAGCTAGTTATTTTAGTTAGGTGTAGTTATTTTCTGAATCTTGCTGCCATGTGTTTCTGAGCTTCTGAATACAACATTAATTACACAGGAAAGAGCCTTCTGATCATCAGAGTTCTCCTTATCCTCTCAATCTTCAACATCCTCTTCCTCCTCATATTCGTATTCCCAAACGTCAGACTGATGGGAAGAAAGACAGGTCAGCGTCTAGGCTGTGGTGTGGCAAAGCACATGTTTGCTTAAGGACTTTTTGTAAAAGACATAAAAGCATTTAAGTAAAATACATAAAAGATTTTTGATTTACTTTCAGGAGAGATCCAACAGAAATTTTGTCCCCTACTTCCTCTCATCATTCTCACTCTCATCGTGCCTCTCCTCCCTCTCCTCCTTCTTCTCCTCCTCCTCCTAAGAGACCTTCTCTAGAGGTTCCAAAAGAGAGGTCAGAAAGTGGTTCTCTGAGCTCTTTGAATCTCTTGCCTTTTTTGGCTGTGTGAAATAATTTGACAGATATAAAAACACCAGTGAGAAACAATTATAGTATAGTGTATGAAGAAATATCATATTGATTGACATCTAAAGCTTCACTTTGGAAAGTAATACAGGGGCTTGTTGTCCGCTTTCATCTGTGTACAGCAGGTATATCTTTTTCTCTGACTGAGATACAGAATGGTTATTTTTCTGTTTAGGAAAAAGGCTCCAGATCCAAATGCCCCAATTCCTCCTTTGCCTTTTCATCTGCATCCTCCCCCTCAGAAAACACCTGCGTTAGAAATGAAGAAAGAGAGGTCATGTCTTGTTTGGCATGCTGCATTATTTTGTTGGCATCTAGTAGTCATTCAAAATTGTGACGGTTCACAGTAAACTTCTGGTCATGCTATCTTTATACTTGATATGAGCTCACAGTTTGCCTCCTTTAATAATTTTTTAGAATTTAGTCCCATAATTTAGGATTTTTGAGTGTTTGTCACATAGACTCAAACTGCTTTGCTACCATTAATCCACCAGTGTTACTGCAGTGAGTGTGTGAACTAACTACTAAAACGAGGTTGAAGAAAAAACAGTCGCACAATTTTTGACATTTGAAGATCATTGCACTGATTCTCACAGTTTAGTTTTCTTGTGGTCCTAGCCTATCTGTTTCTAGTTAGGCATCTTACCCTGCAGAAAAACAAAACTGTACAGTGCTGTGCACCAAGATTGGCTTTACGGAACATTGCCAAAATAACAGCGTCCCATGTAATGAAATAAAAATAGAGCAATGATGCTCTAACTGTACATTGTTGGTATAGGCATGTGTAAGAGTTTACACTGAGGCCCATCACTCAGTGTAAACACCACCGTTTTGGGGACTATGGCAATATTGAAAATGCCTGTTTGATGGCAGTAATCACAAAGGACAAAGTGACTGACCTGCAGCACTGGACATGAGATGCCAATGTTGTATGTACCACATGGAAAAAAGACAATTTCTGCTAATATAAATAGTTTTCCTTCTATTTAATATATTTCTATTTAATTTTCCTTCTATTTAATCTATTTAATATATTTCTGCTAATATAAATAGTTTTCCTTCTGGTTGTCATGGCAGGTATAACTTTCCTAGTCTCGCGTCACATGGTCAGTTACATGAATGTATTGTTTAAATCAGACTGTTAACATTAACCACTGTACCATTAATACATAAACAGTGTATAAAAACAAAAAACAAATAATAAACACAACCCTATAATATATAATAACTGTTATAACAGTGTAATAAGTTTCATAGGGTAGTCTCAAAAAATTACAGTAGAAGTAAGATTACTCTACAAATTATGTAGCTCTCTGGCCAGACAACCTGGCTGTACACCAAGAGGTCAAGGATTTGGTTCTAGCTGAAAAACCTGTTTGTGGCCTTGAGGACCAGAATGAGTGCAGAGTGGTGTTGACACTGGGATTTGTATACTTTTAGTAGTAATGGTAATAATAACAACATTGTTTATAGAATTAAATTAAATGTAGCTGAAAGGGCCTTATTTGTTTTTAAATCAAAAACATTATTAATGGGATTTTGCCTAGCACTGTAAGAAAATGCAAGAAACATTCAGTTACTCTGAACTTTAAGTCATTCTTATTTCATATTTCCATAAACAGGAAACTTGAAGGTAATGATTACTAAGCTGTTTTGACTTATTAATTCTAAGTGCAGTGGTCTACTTGAAGTACACGGCTGTGATCTGTGCATCAGTTTTCAATAACAAGCCAAACACTGTGCTTCTTTTCCCATTTCATAACACTTTCCATCAGTGTACCACAATCACAGTTTTTAAATGTTGAAGACACAGTAATGGATGATGCTGCTACCACACTTTGGCTGTAGTGTGAAAGCGTTTTGTGTAATTGCATGCAGGTGCATACTGGCATGTGATTAAAACCTAATCAGAAACACTTGAACAGTAAAGAAGACTGAAGACTAGGACAGCTTGGTTAACATACATAAAGAGCATTTTAGTTACAACCCCAAAGACATTGTGGAAAATGCAAATAAAAAATGTAGTCATTCTGACATTTACTTTGATTTTTATTTCATTTCATATTTATTGCAGACGGTATGAACCTAAGACATTTAATATTTTGTCTGGTCAGTTTAATTTCATTTGTTACTATACGTCCATTCCTGCATTTCAGGCCCGAAACAAATTCCAAAAAAAGTTGGGACGAGGTCTGTTTAGCAATGAGGCAAACAAAACGATGTGATTTCAATCAGGTGATGTCAGCAGGTGACTGTAATCATGTTTTCCTGGGATGTCCATGTGTTTTTTAACAAGACAATGCAAAACCACATTCTGCACACATGACAAAGGCATGGCTGTGGAAGAAGAGTGCACTGCATTGGCCTGCCTGAGAATATGCTGAGATTTTTTAAATGAAAAATGCGACAACGAGCCCATACTGCTGCAAACCTTAAGACGTGTTTCCAGGAAGAATGGGACAAAATAACACCTGAAATGCTTCATCGCTGGGTATCCTCAGTGCGAAAATGTCTTAGGTGTTGTGAGAAGGAATGGCAACATTACAAAGAGGTAAATGCTTCTCTGTCCCACTGTGTTGCAGGTCTGAAATGGTTGACTAGATGTAAATTAACAAACAAAGTTGACCAGACAAAACACGAAATATCTTGGGCTCATGCTGACTGTAATGAAAGTACATTTGAGAATAGGGTTTTTTTTATTTGCATTTTCTATATAATGCTAGCCTTTTCTGATTTGGGCTTGTATAATATCATTGTTCAGTATGACTTTTTTGCAGTACTTATGTGTGTGATTGGCTTTGATTGGTGCTGTGTTGCAGCTGAATATTAGCATAGCATCTAGGATGCTTTAATAAAGCTTTATTATATTCATTATATTCTATAATAAAGCTCTGTTATAGACAAATGTCCCTCCCTCATATTACTTTTTGCCCTGTGCATCCATGTTGTTTACTATACAACATAGTACATCTGTGCATGTATATAAATAATGAATTTTTTGTTGTTTAGAAAAGAGACTGTGGATCCTGATGGTCCTACACCTCCTCTTCACATTCATCCCCCTACTCTGATGAAACGCCCCTCACTAGACATGAAGAAAGACAAAGAAAAAGAAAGGTCAGGCCTGGATGAGTTTTATTGTTCATGTATTCGTTAAAAAAATAATATTGATAGGCGTTTGTATATATTTATATGTACAGGGGGGCCTCGAGTTACAACAGTCTCGAAATACAACGTTTCGAGTTTACAAGGCTCACTCCCACTCCCACTTAACTTACACCGTTAGCGTCATACTTACAGACTACGTGGGCAAAATACTTTGGTTGCGTGTGGCGGAAGAATACGCAGTAATGCGACGTATGAATGAGGGAGTTTTCCGTTTCCGTTTTTCTGTGGCTTAGTTGTGTTTTTATGATTTTACAACTGTGTGCGCATCAGTAAGTGACTTAGGCTAGGGTGTGTTTCGACTTAACAAAAATTCTGGTTACATTACTGTCGAAGGAACGAATCTGTGCCGTAACTCAAGGACCCCCTGTATATATACATATATATATATATATATATATATATATATAGTACAGTGTATCTAACAGATGCGTTTCTTTCCACAACAACCAAAGAAAAGACACACCAGCTCCAAAGCAAAGTGCGCAACAGCGAAGTGAGCACAAGAAAGACAGGTCTGCAGCATGTGATTTTTACATTTTTTATTTGATCTTTTTCTATGTGTTAATCTGTCTTTTCTGGACTCATTGGACCACTACTGGCCAACCATAGTGGTCCAACACTGCTGGGGTCTACAGACAATTACTGCATTATTCACCAAGATTATTTGTGTGTTTGTAATAATCCAAGATGAAGCATGTCATGACTTGAATGTGTGGATTAAGATGAAGAATAGCTCGTACTGAAGTAATACTCATTTGTCAGCAGAGACGAGGGGGACAGTAAGCCACCTAAAAGGCCGTCTGTGGAAATGAAGAAAGAGAGGTTGGAATAGATGTGTGTCACTTTGGATGAAAGGCAGAGGGCAGCATCAGTGCATGGATTAGTTTGACTTTGTTTAGGTAGTTTGAAGATGATGCTGCTTGTGGTGAAATGTGCTCAGCTCATGCCTTTTATGCATGTTCAGATGGGATTTCCATTATACAGATTTTTTCCTTTCATGTTCTCTTTACAGGAAAGATTCTGTAGATTTCAAACAGCAGCCTGCCAAAAAGCCCATCCAGGATGGCAAGAGAGAAAGGTCTGGTTGAAAGCATGAAATGTGTCATGGACCATAAAGGGCCCACAGAAAACACATAAAGGGCTCACAGATTTTGCTTGCTTTTTGACAATGAAAGAGTTTGATATACTATGTAAACACTGTTCATTTTTCACATACACCATTCACATCCTAGTTTTGATGTCCTATATATGGACACTAAGCTGTAAATGCAATGAGTCGGTTGCTTTTCAGCCTGCAGAGGTGTAGCTCTCCCCTCTCACCACTTTGTTGTTGGAAAGTGTGTTTTGAATGATGCACAGTGCAGGGCAGCCAGTCACAGAGGTCATTTACATATGTCACTCTTAACTGAACAAAAACAGTTTGCTTCTAATGGATCTAGACAGATTAAATGTTGTCATATAGAAATTAATTGCAACTATTTCAGCGAGGGTAAACATATTCAGATACTTTAAAAATATGTTTTTCCAGTGTATATATTCTCTTCAGATTTGCACATATAAAGTCTTTTGACTTTGGATAAATAAATATGAACAAAAATATACAGATCTTTTAACAAACCCAAGAATATTTTTGAAAAATGTTATTGATACAGGGTGAAAGTACACCACGGATGTAAAAATGATGAACATTAGTTGTTGCTTGGAGAATAGCTTGGAGAGGTTTACAGTAAGAAATAGTAAACTATAGTAAATAGTATATAGTAAACCGCGTATTTGTTCATTTTTGGTCAATTTCTCTTGGCAAAATATCTGTTCATTCATGCAATTTGCACAACATTTTTTTTTTGTTTCTACAGCATTAATATATGTATAACTTTTATAAATATATGAATAGCCTTTCATATAAACTATATATCTATATATAATATAGTTTTTTAAACGTGCTGTTTATGTTCATGAATACATACTTTTTCATGTTTATAAGTAGTCAAGTTAAAGTGGATATATGCACTAAAGCTGATTAAATAAAAGCAAAAGTGTCTGAATAATTGTTTCAACCTCCTGTATAAATAAAATAGAGAATTTATATATGTGCACTTTAAATGAGTTTATCTGAGATTATCACTGATGTTGGGACATGCCAACAAATTGTACTAATTTATAGTTTTACACTGTTTTACTGGCTTTACTGTTTTTTTATGTAGGAAAGACTCCACTGATTCCAAGTCTAGCCAAGGACGACAACCAAGTGACTTAAAATCTCAGAGGTACAGTGACCTCCTCTAGCTACTCTGGATATCAGTTTACTGATTTCTCATTGTTGCCATTTTTAAAAATATTAATCAAACCTTTTTACTTCAGAAGGGACTCAACCAGCTCAAAGTCTTCCAGCTCACCACCAGCTAAGAAGCTCTCAGGGGAAAGGCAAGGACAATTACAAACCTTTATTATGTTATTATTAATGCTGGGCAACAATTTAATTTTTTAATCACTATGAGTCGCATGATTTTCTGGGATTAATCGCGATTAATCGCATTGTTATATGCAAAATTAAATAATTAATTCAAAAGTAGTGTATTGTGTACTTTTATTTTTAAAGTACTGCTACATGAACAAAAGTACAATAACATTTGGTTTTCCAACACTTTAAACAAATAAGGAGCATTTTAACAGCAGTGTTCCCTTTAACACAGTCACGCAGCTGCAGTTCAGATATTTCTTATAAATCTCAACTTAAACATTAATGTAATCAAATCAACTATAAAACCAAAGATATTTGCCCCTGCTCAGGGCATTCACGTTTTATGTAGTTTGTTATAGAAAACAAGTTAATCTGAGAGTAAACCATTATAGCAGTTGTAAAGGGGGAACAACTCTGTATTAAAGTCCAAAGTCCTGGTGTAATGGTCAGGTGTCCCAATACATTTGTTCACACAGCGCTCTAGTTCTCGACTGGTTTTTGCAGGGGTTAGGCGTCCCACTAATATAATATAATATGGACAAAAGTAATGGGACACCTGCAAAAACTAGCCGAGACATAGCGCCATAGACACAGAATATATGTCTATGCGTAGAGCAGCGTGCTCCATGCACTCACAAGCACAAAAAAGCAACAAACTTTCAAAATGAAAGGATTAAAAAAGACCTGCCTTAACGCACAATAAAATAATTGTAGGCGTTAAGGAAATAATACGTTAATGCGATAATAATTCGTAAACGTGCCCAGCCCTAGTTATTATATACAATTATTTATTCATTAATAAGCATGTTCTCCTCATGGTGGCGTGAGTTTCCTCCGGGCTCTCCGTTTTCTCCCACAGTCCAAAGACATGCGCGTCAGGTGAACTGGGGATTCTAAATTGTCTGTAGGTGTAAGTGTGTAAGTCAGTGGTGTGTGCTCCCTGCGGTAGGCTGGTGCCCTGCCCAGGGTGAGGCTCACGCCCATTGGCCCCGGGATAGCCTCCGGGTAGCCGCAACTCCGGTAAGGATTAAGCGGTTACAGAAAATGAGTGTACAGATACCTCAAAACTCTCAGATTTACATATTCCATAGTATCGCTTTAAATCTGCTGATGTTCAACATAAAATTACTGCAGTAAGAACTGATGTGTACTTGATGTGTACTTGTGTTTTCTAGAAGAGATTCTCATGGCTCTAAGTCAGCTCACCCAGTGTTACAGAGAAAGATGTCCACAGACAGCAATGATGGACGGTACCGTTTTTATCTGTTCACTTTATTCTAGGGTTCTTTTCTCTCAGGCTGTTATTTCTTTTTAAATTCTCACAACTGTCCACTGGTGGTTTTAAGCATTAAATGGTTTAAGTGGTTGTCACTAAAGCCAGTTAGACTAATGCATTTTTAAAAAGCATTTTTAAAGCAGGTGTGATGTGATTTTCTGATCAGTGACTCTGAGAGTACTCACAGGTAATGTTCGACCCTTGTGGAATCCAGCATTTTACATATTTTGTTTTTCTGTTTTTCCATTTATACTCAGCTCATGATGTGCCTGGTACTTAGCTGATGACTTGACTGTGTTTTAGATCATTGCAGAACTCGAGATCTTCAGGACAGAATTTAAAACGGCTATTTTACATCTAAATGCACTATTTATGGGGCCCTTTTTTACTGGAAAATAACTCCAGTGAACTTTTATTGAATAGCCTAACACAGACATACAGTAAAGTAATGCCTGATTTTGTTCTGTCGCATAAGACCTGTGTGGCAAAATTGAAATAATTCCCTGATTCCCTTTTGAGTCTGCCTCTATGGTGTTTACACATAAACTAACATTACAGAGATCATTTTGGGTAATGGATAGTTGCATTGCCTTCACCACCTGTACCATCACAACATAGCAGAGGACAGAAGTTTTATCTGATGGAATTTTTTATCGAATGAATAATTAATCAGTCATTTTACTGCTCAGGCAGGATTCCAAAACTGAGGAACATAGATTGGATAATACAGTTAGTAAGGCACTGGACTGAATACTGCCCATTATGTTAACAATGATATTGTATTAGATACACTGTCTGATGAATTTAAATGATGCTAATGGGATACCATGTGGCTTTTTACTTCTGAGCAGCAAAGGTAAAGTTGACACGCCGAAGACGCCCACCACACCCACCAGCCCACTATCCCCCTCCTTCAGCTCAGGGGGTGGGCCTCTCTCCCCTCGCTTTCTCACTGGGGATTCCATCAGGGACAAGTGCATTGAAATGTTGTCTGCTGCACTACGTACAGATGGTAAGCAACAGTAGAAGATATTTACATAGACCCAGCAAACTTATTTTGTAAACATGATTTCTATTGAATCTTTTTAATGCCCTAAAATTCTATACTTTAGATGACTACAAGGATTATGGGGCGAACTGTGATGCTATGGCAGCTGAAATAGAAGATCATATCCTTCCTGTTTAGTTGGTTTTATCTTAATATGTTAAGATGGACATTTTAAATGAGATTCATTTATTTTCTAAGTGAACAACTGTTTTAATGCACTGTTTCTGTTTATGTGCTGAACTGAACCAAAAAAAAAAAACTAGACATACCGCATTGCATTGTGTAATATGACTGCTGCAGAAGCTGAGAGAATAAGCTGCAATCAGTGGGGTCCAAGCAGAATGTGCAATCTGGCCCAAATGTAAATTTAGACGATGTGAGCAAACATATCAAATTGTGTTTTTGGTAATGTTAGTTATAGCTAAATCTGGCATGTACCCCAAAGATATGGTAGTTTTGCAGCATGTCAAATTTAAAGTTTAAACCTTTATGCGACAAGCTATTGGATAGTGACGCGCCAGATTATTGCATTGACATTTTTCACTAGTGGCACCTCCTAGAGGCCAATTTCCATATTTTGCCATTTTTTTAAAAGTATTTTGTTCTTACCCTAGCACAAAGGGTCACACCCCCCTAGGGACACAAACCTCTTATTCTGCATCAGTCACATAGGTCTACAAGCCTACATCTTTCATGCATGAAATCTAAGTTTAAGAAATAAAACATCAAACTTCTCAGTTTCTTGTTACCTCAATCAATAACACTCAGCATAACACACACTAATTAAAACAAAAAAAGACCACATTATGTAATTAAAATCTTTTTCACTCTCAACTTCATGTTACACACTGCAAAGCAGTATGTCTAGCTCAAAAATGACTCAACACGATGTGAGCCAAACAACCAAGGATTTGGCCACTGTAAGCCGTATCATATATGTGATAAATAAATCTGGATAAGTATAACTGTTATCTAATTTGCTACCTTAACTGCTTTCTTCTCTTTAAATATCTACCAGGAGATTAAAGCCACAGATATGAAATATAAAAACAGAGTGCGTAGCCGTATCAGTAATCTGAAGGATCCTAAGAATCCCAACTTGCGCAAGAATGTCCTGGATGGGGCTATTGAGCTGAGCCGCATAGCCACCATGACCGCTGAGGTAGAGAACCTTCAGTAACAGTGTGTTTGGAGGGCCCATATCAATCACAAAACCCTTTTGTTGGTCATGATAATTTATGATATATTTCCATGATATATTTATGCATTCATACCATGACGGTGGTGCTAAGATTTGGTGCTTAAGTATAGTTGTAGTCAGCTATCACACAATTTTTTGCACACATTCACATCAGCACTGATGTACATGGCTGTCATCATCAGTGTTACGACGCTGGCTGCGCCACGGCCCCCCGCGGCGCGGCGGCGTCGCCGCGTACGACAACGAGGTTTCCTCCTCCTCCCCAGACCAGCACCCGTACCAGCCTGGCAGAGCTCCGTAGCTCC
>JBBPCX010069371.1:0-11423 GCA_037974365.1 Hydrocynus forskahlii | reverse complement strand
ATTCTCTTCCTGAAATATTCCTCCTTCTGTGGGTCACTGAATCCACGGATTTCTGTCACATGATCAAAATGGATATCCTGGATCTGTCTGGCTGCTGCTGGTCGTGAGGTGATCCAGACCAGAGCAGAGGGAAGCAGCTCTCCTTTGATAAGGTTTGTAATCAGTTTATCCATGGTGGTCTCCTCTGATACATCAGTCATTTTCTTTTGATCAAAGTTTAGATTAATTTTACTTTCATCCAGTCCATCTAAAACAAAAACCATCTTAGGCTTGTCCTTCAAGATCTCCTTTGCATCTGCACCCTCAAATTCAGGATGGAAGTAACATACAAGTGTCCAGAGGCTGTACTGTTCATCTCTGATCACGTTTAGCTCCCGAAAGGGAAGGAACAGAATGAAATCTAAATCCTGGTTGCGTTTGTCTTCAGCCCAGTCAAGAATGAACTTTTGAACAGAGACTGTTTTTCCCACTCCCGCGATTCCTAAAGTCAGTACTTTTATACCAAGCACATTTAGACCAGACTGTGCTTTGAAAATGTCACTGAATTTGACTGTTTTTTCTTCTGATTTGGGATACAAGGTCTCAATCTGTCTCACTTCATGCTCAGGGTTCACTCCTCCTGTGCAGCCTTCAATCACATAGACTTCAGTGTAAGTGTCTTTTAAAAGAAAACTGCTACTTTCCAGTGAAGTGTCCTCACACAGCTTTGCAAGTTTGATTTTGAAGTTTTCTTTCATCATTCTTTTGAGATCACATATTTGTCCCTCTGTTAGAAAGAAAGAGCAAATAAAGCACGCCTGGTTTTGTGACACAGGAGTAAATAATAGTAGTTTTGTGAGAGCAGGAGATTAATGATACAGAATTTTTTTCTGGATATTCCTTTACCTCTGCTGACTAGCATGACTAGTAACACTTTAATACAGAATAAAAAGAGATCAGAAAAACATTATAAATATCAGAAAAAATCTTACATATAAAGCATAATGAGAATTTTAATATTATAGTTATATTATTAGTATTATAGCAGAGATACAATGTGTCTTTCTCCTGTATAAATTTAAACTAATACACAGATTAATCAGTTTGTACCTGTGATAATTCTGTGTTGTATTACTTGAATTACAGAAAGTGTCTATAATCTCTTTATTGGTATTCCATAAAGGAAGGCCTGTTACAAATTTTACAGTAATTTTGTATCTGATTCATATTGGCACATATATGACATATATACTGATGATCTGAAGTTAGGGTACCTGCAGAGGAGGCTGCTGGATTCCGTCTGACCCCTTTACACTTTACTCCACCTAAGAGAGTGAACATCAGTATGATTACAATTACATATATGGCATTTAGCAGAAACTTTTTCCAAAGTGACTACCATTCCCTAACTACAGGGTTAGGGACTTGGGGTTAAGCGTCTTGCTCAGGGACCCACTGGTGGTATATTGAAGATAGGATTCGAACCCATGACCTCTTGGTCCAAAGGCAAGTATCCTACCCTCTACACCACTAGACCCTTGTTCAGTGCAGTATAAGATATAAAAATCTACCAGAACACAAGATAGAACTATAGTCATTTACAGCACAGGTACCTGGAAACCAGTAACAGGGGCATAAGATAAATTACAAAGAAGGTCCCTCATTACTATATAAAATGCACTGCAGTATGTATTACAGAAATAAATGCGATTTACTGAAATAAAATGAAATACCACTTCATGAGGCACACGTTCCTGGTATCTACCCTTTTATCAGCCCCACTGACTATATAGGTGTACTTTGTAGTTTATCTTTTATCTGAATCATTTTATTAGCTCTCTTTACACCACTAATTAATGGTCAGGTCCACCAGTGAGCAGGTAGGATTTGGGTGGGGGACAGCAGTGATACTGACATGGTGGAGCAAGGTTCAGTCTGGCAGTGACAGTGTGTTTAAAACTCCAGCTGTACTGCTCTGTGCAACACACACACACACACACACACAAGTGTGTCACTACAGTATTACTGCTGTGTTGAAAACTATCCACTACATAAATAACATCTGTTCACTGGTGGACCACTCCTAAGCACTGATGAAGGGAATAAACAGGAGCAGAGTAATAAATGATGCTGAAACAGATAAACTACAGTCTCTAATAGTAAACAGACAAGTCCTGATAAAGGCAGGTGTATAGGGGTGGCTCATTAGTGTATGCTTCAAAGTGCCTTCTTTTTTACTTTTTGCTCAGAGAAAGACTATAAAATTACAAAGAAGTCCAGAACACAAAACTTGGAACTATAGTATTTTCAAAAATGTCAAATATACATACACACAAACTCCGAAATTACTGGCACCTTTACAAAAAAACAGGTATTTGAGTTTAACAGGTCAAACTCACCTTCAAAATTTAAGAGAACCTTACTTAATAAAAAACAGTTAAATCCAAATAAGCTAATAAATAAAAACATGTTCCGACTAATGTTTTACTCTACCATCGGAGTGTTTAGGAACACTTATGCAGTCACCCATTACTTCCATCTATTGTTATGCCAGGAAACCAAATTTTGCCCCATGACTTCTAAAGACAGATGTTTCTGTGTGTTGCAGCAGTTTATTTGCTTCTCTTTTCAATTATTTTTTTGTTTAAACTATCTGTACAGTTTCTCAAAACAAATATTCTATTTTAGATAGATTGTTGTGAGTGTTATTCTATTTTAAATAGGTGTTGTGTGTGTTTATGTTGATGTATGCTGAATACTAGTTTAGGCTGAAAGACTAACTCAGTTCATTTAGTCCTCTTCCACTCACAGGAATGGGTTCTGTACTGTTTTGTGCATCACAGAGCTTTTCTAAGAAAAATAAATTGTCAGGGATGAAAACGTAGCTGGTGTTTCCAGTTTGAAACTACAGTTAGGAGGGGAAGCAGAACACAATAGCTGAGAATGCAATGGAAAATAATACATCTTGTAAATAATGCTTGTGTAGCAGGATAAAGATTACCTATGGTGGCTTTTGGGTCCAGGTGAGTTAATTAATCACCACTGGAGGGCGTATTAAAAATAGTTAGGCTCACCCCTTCCTGTTGAGTGGGCCCTGTTTTTGGTGCACCTTGCGCCTACAGCTGGAACAGGTATGCCAGAAGGGCCGTCCTTGATTGCACTTTGGTGTGATTTGGGTTAAGCTGCTCAGACTGTCGTGGCTTGTCCTTTCATGAATGCCCTTTGTTTCTGCGGTGGCTTCCCTGTTCTACAGTAGTGGCTGTTACTGCTGACTGATGTTGGTAGGTCCTGCTTTATTTCGTTACTGTGTACTCTTTGCCGCCTGAGTTGTATAGTAGAACCTTGCTACAGGGAATTGTTGAAGTGATTCCTCATCCTCCGTCATGCTGGCATCACTGTCTAATGGTATGTAGCGTATTTGTTTTATTCTTTTCTATTTTTTTCTTTTCTATTTTTTTATTTTGGCGTTCCACAGGAATCAGCCTGTAGTCGGTATTCTCCACATTAAGGTGGACTGGGGTTGACGGGCACGTAAAAGCAACACTGCTGGTGTCACCGAGTGCTTTTACACTTGGAACTGTTTTAAGTGTGAGTGGCGCATGTGTGAGGTGTGCAGGGTAAAAAAGTGTTTTGGTATGTAGTTCTAGCGTGGCTACTTAATTTCTTCCTTTGGTTTATGCTTTTCTTTGCTCCCTGTTATCTTAGTTATTTTATTTGATCCTTAAAATATTCATTAGTGAGGTTTATGTTGCTGAAATAGCCTTGTATTTGTTTTGCCAATTACATTCTTCTCTGAAATTGTTGTGTATTTACTTTATTCTTTTCCTATTATTTCATATGGTCCTTTTTAATGATGTGTATACATGAATAAAAAGCAAGTTTTTTATGAATGGAATCACGTATGCTGCCTTTTGAGTGACAAACTTGCATGCCTTTGCACTATTGGTTTGTAGTCAAAGGTTTTACACGTCCTTGGGTGAAATTCCCAAGGTGGCGTCGTTGGTTTATTTTAATCAGAGTAGTTATTAGCATACATTCAAATGTACATTACTTAAAGGTCCCTCCATTGCGCCACACTTGCTTTTTGTATAAGAACATATTTGCAATTGTGGTACAAGGGGCAAGATGGAAAACCAGTTTACAAATGAAAGATGTTAGGCAATAGTCCGAATACACCACCTAAGGGAACTGCACCCAAAGAAATAATACCCAAACCCAGGTTGGGTCCAAGGACACGGGTTCGACTCACAAATAGGAAGAGGCGTGATCTTACCCAAAAATACACAAACGGTGGAATAAAAAAAAAAAAAAACAGGGCACAACCTGAACACTGCTGTACCACAGCAACCTGGTTACAACTGGGCTACTTATGACAGCAACAATTAGTGACAGAGAGACTCACACACTACATTCACCTCACATGTGTTCACACTCAGTCCAACACAATAATAGGTCTTATTGTTTACAAAAGTACCACCAAAGAATCCACCAGGTCAAGTCGGAATAGCTGCAGCCCAAGTCGAACAAAACAAACAAGGTCAAACATAAAAACCAATTAATCAAATGAAATGCAAGGAGCAATGTTATAAATCCAAAATAATTTAATATAAAAATCCATACCAAATATAATTCAAAACAGAAAAAATAAAACAAAATTCTAAAACTAAAACTAAAACAAGCTAAAACAAAACAGCAGCAGCATCAGGCATCTAAAGTGATGGACGCAATAACAGGCCCAATCCCAAGTAATGGAAGAGACACAGCTCAACTTCGGGAGAGCTCACTTTCCGGTAAATCAGATGAAGCAAACATACACTGCAAAAATATCAGTTATCCCTGTCCCAAAATACTGCCATAAGGTAACTGGTCTGTCTCCTGGCGAACGTCCAACTAGCAGCTGTAAAGCACAAGTTTCAACAACAGAGACACACCTTAGGTGGCCAAAACATGGCTGTATATAATTCCACTAATTAACCCACCACCAGAAACAGTGTAGCAAGAAAAAGGGCACACTCAGCTATACAATAAAAGAACTCAAGCTCACGGGAAAACGGTGTGATCTGCCATCATGCTACTACTCTTTTCTTTCATTGTACATTGTGCAATGTCCCCATTGTGCATCCTTGATTACAAGTGTTCCACTCAAAACTGGTGGAATGGTTTAGCATTTTAATGTTTACAACTACAACACCGGTCAACTATAGAGTGGCACTGTGCCGACCTGGTGTGACGTGACCGCACTAACTATAAAAAGTACTTAAAAGTATAATACTAATTTGAAGTATTCAAATATTAATTGAGAATATCACCCATAATCAAAATAACATTTACATTTAGCTATAATTTATTTAAAAAACTTGTATATTATATTTTTTAATCCAAAGAATGAACTTGTACCAATTAGCTTTACACATTACTACAAATGCAACATGCAAAGCTATTTAGCTAAAATTCCATTTAGCTAGAATCATTTTACTGAAAAACAAACTAACCTGGCCAAATGCCTGGATGAGGACCTATGTTTATATTATTACCACACACAGAGCAGTGGGTGGATAGATCATGCTTAGGATCACGCCTGAGGATTTGCATAAGATGCAGCAATTTGGGATCAGTAAGTATCCTGTATTACAGTTACATGCCAACAGACTATCTGTATTTGTGTCAAAAGACCTTTCTCTCATCTGATCAGAAATGTCCTTACCTGGAGTTCACCTGACACTACTGAACCGGGTTCTGCAGTCACATGAGACATAAATTTGCTTTTGGGCACCAAATCCTCAACCTGGGTTATGTGTGAAAAGATGGGTTTGTACACAGACAAGAAACTCGTCCACATTGTTACATTACAGGTTGTTATGTTTTAAACTGGGATGTTGTGTTTTAGGACTGTTTTTTCTTAAAAGGCTCTGGGAACCGTTATTATACCTGGCATCATGGATTACACGTAGTATCAGGAGATTTGACTGTAAACCATATTCAAGAATTGCTCTTTTATGGTCATATTCAGAATTCTGAACAGTCAAATGGTATGAAACCTAAAGCTGTGAATATTGAATATCTGAGTTTGAGCTAGAAAATAAGAGCAAAATAAAAAATGAAAAATAAGCATCTGTTACATTACATTTTAATAATTATGAGTTTCAACAGTGATGTAATTTTTTTTTACCATTTTTCAGTCTGGTCCACAGATCTTCAGCCAGCTGATTCTGGTTTATCTTCTTAAGGATGACCAGCGCGATCTCCACAGCTCTGTCATTTCCATACTTTTGCACAATCTTATCCACTGTGTCTTGCCTGCTTGCCTTCTCCAGCAGAGACTTTGGAATGCTGGTGAAACTTTCCCCACCATTAGACAGATGCCACTGGAATGAATCCAGGTCCTCTTTCACCAACTCCTCAAGAGCATTCAGCAATGCTTCTGGAATATTTGCCATCTTGCAACACTAGAGAAAAAAAAGGACAATACAGTCAAACTACCTATTTTAAGAAAAATAACTAGCTCACTAATCATTAGTCATGTCAAGTGCTGATATTGGAGGGTCAGTTATAGTGTATAGGACTCTATAACTCCTCTCTCTGTCACACACCCACCATCAGACTCTGGATCTCCTCCCTTTGTCACACTTCCACACAATAATCTGTGCAGTAGCATCTGTTGCTTCTTGTTGTATATTTTCTTAACTATTATCATGTGTACGACCATGTACATTATTTTTGCTATGATATGCAAGTTTACCATGTGCAATATTGTGCAGTGTTCTTATTGGGTATAAAACATTATCATTATGTGCAATATCTCATGTGCAGTTGTCTTACCGTATGGAATATAATGTGGCATTTTCCATCATATTACTCTCAGCAGTGAACCTTATGTTTCAGTTAAATGGTTTTTGACTAAAGGTAATGCTGAGACAGAGATAAATATCGTTCCCACTTAAGTTACTGTGTTCACAATGTAATTTATGAAGCTGATTCTTTTTGCGGTTCCACATTGATTACCTCTATTTTCTATTTCACTCTCTGACTGCGGCACTATTTAAGGTGGTCCCGAATGTTGGAGAAAAATGATCCTGGAGTACTAATGGATCCTGATGCTGATTAAGTTTGTACTTTATATTAAAATGACTAAAGATTTAAGATATTTACATCTCACTCTCACTCATCTGTTTATTTCGAAAGCCTCTTTGACACCGAAAAGTTATAAATTTGAAATAATTTTCACTAAAGTCCTGAGAGTAACTTTACCTTTTGCTGCCAGTCTTCAGTCTTCAGTTATAAAATCCATTTTCATAACCATCAGGATGACACAATACAAACATCTCTTTCTGAAGCAGACACACACATATCTGGAGTTCAGACTGAAAGATAATTTGATTTCATGTTCCTTTCTTAAGAGCTTAACAAGTCTGAGCACATTCAGTCATGTTATATCAATGCCTGTTTAAAGTAAACCTCACAGTACACACCCCATCATAGTGCCCACCCCATCATAATACCCACCCACCCTAGCAAATACCTTATCATATTGCTCACATGTTATTTAGTTTTCACCATGTAAGTCATTCTAGCAACAACAGCAAAATTGTGTTTCAGATGCTTCTCAATGTGAAAAAGTAATAAATGGCACAAACAGTTGGCACATTAATGATCATTGTACCCTAACCCTAACCCTGAGTAAGAAAAGAAAATATTAGTAGACAAACAGATCATGACATTTGAATAGGGCTTCAAAATTATTCAGTGAAAATATAAAAAATGGCAACATCAGAATAAATTTTCACCACATTTAGGTACCCATGGAGAAACAAAATAAGCTTTTGTTCACTAGCAGTAAGTATATGTGCTGAGTTGTTTTATTTAATTTTGAAAAAGTGCTGTATTTATCTGTGTTCAGTAGCTTTTCAGCTGTGTGTGATAATGTTTCTCACACAAAACCAGACTCGCAGTGTGGCAGGTTTTTACAGCAGGAGTGAACTGCACACCCAGAGTGTGTCCCAAATGTACAGCTAACACAAATTCACAGAATACAAAACTGAAGCACATGAGACTAAGGGTGGAATGTCTCCACGCTGCATTATGTTCTGTCAAGTTGCTGCATGACAAAGACTGCCAGGCAGACAAAAACAGATATGAAAGAAATGAGAGTTTTGGCTCCAGCCCAACATGTGTTTTTCAGAGTAATACTACGTGTGTGCCTTCGCACATTTACCCCCAAAGTAAAGTCTAATTGACTGCTGTGAATGAAGAGGTGAGCTTGAGCACAGGTCTGTTAGTCTAGCAGGTAAACATAAATGTTAAAACTCAGAAGAAATAATATCTTTTTTTGTTCCACCCTCATTTCTCACACATATAATCACATGCATCTGTCCCAGCACAGTCCTACAGTCCTACAGAGGTCATTTCAGTTCATTCAAATGTATAGTCTTCCTTCAAAAGTCCATACATGATGAAAGTAGGTGTTTGAGTCCGAAAAATAAAAGGCAAACCACAAAAATGCCATTAGTGGCATGTGAATACCATACTAAAACACTTTTCCTTTGTTCATATTGATTTCATTTCATTGTCATTTTCACTGTGAATCTTCATTAGGAGAACTTTACCCTCACCGCCTCTAACACTAACAGAATACTGACTCAGTTATCAAACAGACTAAAGATGAGAGAGAGAGAGAGAGAGAGAGAGAGAGAGAGAGAGAGAGACAGAGAGAGAACGAGCTGACAGTCCCTGAGTGAAACTTTCAGTTGGATTGTTCTTTTTCCTATCTCTTGCACTCCACCTCTCTCTCACACTCTCATACATTAAACTGAACACTGTGGCCAGACTGACACTAAAGTCTATAAAAACACGCAGGACAACATTCAGACCCTCACCGGCCACTTTATCAGAAGCACCCCCTCTCTGACCAAAGAGCTGCTCTGGGCTGGATGTTTCTGGATTTTCAACCCAGCAGTGACACTAAAAACCCTACAAACACACACACCACAAGTGAAAAAATGTATGACACAGTGAACACGAAGTGTGTTTCAGACTTTGAAACAATGCGACCTTTTTAAAGAGTGATCGTGTTGAACTGGCAGACTTGTCAGGACACGCAGTCTCTGAATGAACATTTCAGCTGGAATGTTTTTCTTCTCTTCCCTTCTCTTGCAATCTAAGTTCTGTCAGAGTCACTGCTGTGCTGAGAACAGTCCAGCTCCCAGATAATCTCTGAAACAGCAGTCCTGAGGTCAGAAATGAACGATGTGGAGGGTCTGATAAACTGTGATAAACAGTAACTGATGGGTTTTAGTCTGGAGCTGTACTCCTGTATAGTGGAGCTGTAGGGGGTGTTTCTAATAAAGTGAGCACTAAGTGGAGCAGAGGGGGCACTAGGTGGATGATGAACAGACTTTCTTTCCCCACAAGAGGGTTCTGTTTTCATTCTGGTGGTCTTTCATTCCTGGGACCCTGTTAGAGTCTGAAACAAGTCCAGAGACAGTAGTCATGGTCTTGTATTCCCTCTCTCACCACTGTGGGCTTCAGGACTGAAGACTCAAGTAGTGCAGCTGCTTGAAGTCTCCTCATCCTTTACTGCTCCCTCCTCCTGCGCATCCTGTTCCACAAAAGAGGAAAAAAGTTTCACACTTCAGTACAGGTGTCATGCCGGGTGAGGGGTGGACAAACTAGCAGGAGACAGAGTTAGAAGTAAATAGAAGTTTAATAAAGAAAATTCAAGTTAAAGAAAATACAAGTTCAGCAGAACTTCACTAGACAGATACACAGTTGAAACCCAGAGGACCTTCACTCTGGTTGGCACGTTCAGGGTACAAGTAAAATACAAAGTTCCGGAGACCTTCACTCCAAGCAAATTCAAACAAATTCACCTAGTACTCGGATGACGGGCTCCATTGGGATCATCATAATGATCTGATAACGTCCTGATTCAGCCTCAACAGTCCAGGAGCTGCTTGTTTCATGAACACTCAAAATTTTCAATTTATTAGCGACAGTAGTGAGTCTGATTGAATGATGTCTGTGTCTATGGTTCAGAATCAGGTATTTCTGACCACAAGCTCATTGAATGTAGCTTTTCTGTCTCTACTCCTTCTCCTTCTTCCTGTAAGAAGATATCTGTGTCTTTTCGTAATTTTAAGTCTGTCTGTCCGGACCAGCTTGTTGCTTCTCTTCAGTCCTCATCCCTGACAGACTTGTTTAATCTATCCTCCCCTGACAGTATGGTTTCCTTTTATGACGACCTTTTTGGGGTTGACAGGTTTTAGCGCTGATTGGATTGAGGAGTATGCTATAAAAACAGCTCCATTAAGGGAAATGATGAAAACAGAAGGACGGCAGAATCTAAATGCTTCAGTACAATGGACAACAGATGCACTAGTGGCATTTGAGTCCATTAAGAAAGAAATGCAAACAGCACCTGTCCTAGGTGTACCAGATTACACCAAATTGTTTCATCTGTATGTGTCAAACTGAGCAGATGGATATGCCTCGGCTGTGTTAATGCAGGAAACCTGCAGTGGAAGGAAAAAACAACCCTTAGCTTATTACAGTACTAAGCTAGACAATGTAGCACAGGGATACCCACCATGCTATCAGCAAGGTCTTGCAGCTGTGCACTATGCATATGAAAAAGCATCTACATTGACTATGGGGTACCCAGTAATCATATACACTCATCACAAAGTTGTAGAATCGGTAGAACAGGGAAAATTTGTGTTAACTCAAGCCCGCATTCTGGCTTATTCTTCATTACTCACATACCCTGATGTTACACTAAAAAGATGTAGCACAGTTAACCCAGCTGAATTAATCCCCTTGGGCTATGAAGGGGAAGCACATGATTGTGTAGCAAATTTGTTGGCATTTACCAGATTGCGGCCTGATCTTGAGTCCAAGCCTATATCTGAGGCAGAAATCACGTACTTTGTTGATGGATCTAGTTTCAGAGACCATACTGGCAATCATACTGGGTATTCAGTGATAGAAATGGATGGAAGAGACTTTAAGTCTGTCGTGTCTCAGCATTGCTCACAGCCATGCTCTGCTCAGTTAGCTGAGCTGAAGGCGCTCACAGTTGCTTGTCAACTGTGTGAAGGGCGAGTAGCTAATATTTTCACGGACTCAGCTTATGCACTTGGTGTTTGTCATTTGTTTGGAGCAGTATGGAAACAGAGAGGGTTCAGAAGGAGCGATGGAACCCCCATCCAACATGCAGAGCAAATAAGCCAGCTAATGTATACCAGTACCAGAAGGAATGTTCAGTCATTTAGTAATGGCCTATGCAGATATGATCAAGTCTGTCCAAGGCAAGAAATACATGCTTGTAGTTGTTGATAGATTTAGCAGATGGGTAGAAGCAACTCCATCAGTGGATGAAGGTGCTGGAACAGTTATCAAATTCCTTACAAGGGAAGTGATACCTAGATTTGGAATTCCATCAGAGATTA
>JBBPCX010069370.1:0-11424 GCA_037974365.1 Hydrocynus forskahlii | reverse complement strand
AACAAGCAGGCAAACATATTTTGCATTGCTCTCGAAGTCTGAATTTTGTCCATCTACATTAATAAAAGTGTGTCAAACAATGTCATAAACCTCAAAGTCAAATCTACCTGACATGGTTTAAGCCAAGTGTGCGATGATAGCATGCAGGTTGCACTATGCTAATTGCTGGGATACTAGTTAAATTACTTTTTAATTCCGTTAATTCCGTTTGCCTGCATTAGAGAAGTGGAAAGAAATTAGATTTATTTAGTTTTTTTTTTTGCTAAACCATCCCAAAACAGTTACTGAAGTAGTGAATACATCTCTCACCTTTGGCAGCAGAGCCACCATGCAATCAGAGCGGACTTCAGGGTCGTGTTGGATCCACTTTGTCACTGCTTCGAAGACTGTTTCCTCCCGCCTCACATTCAGCTTGTCTTTTTCCAGGATGTTGCTCAGCTGTGGCAGGGTGAGTTCCAGGAACTCCTCCACCGGCTCCTCCACAACCTCTTCAAAGTGCTGGAGGATGTAGGCAAACGCCCACTCATACAGCTCCGGGCACGAGAACAGGTCAGCGCACCTGCAGCGCGGCATAGGAAAGGCATTTTGCATCTGAGGTGCTGGTCAGTTTAAGAAAAGCAGAAATGTATTGGGACATGAAAGCCATTGTAACGCTCAAATAACTGTGCAATAAATTAATTAGGGATGTGAGTCCTTTTGAACTGAAATTTTAGGAAACTATTTAGTGCATCATAAAATCTAAAATTTCACCGCAACACACTCTGGGTAGTTTGGACCTATTCAGAAAATGCAACTGGCGGAACTATTAGCACATTGGCGAAATATAGCCAATAAAAGCAATACATGATCTATACATAGATGAAACTATTTTTTACACCTCGTAAACAAAATCTGTATTATTTTTATAATATGCAAACGCAGATCATTTTACAGGTGCAGAGAGGAAGCTCAGGTGTCATTCATGTTAAATGATTAAATTCTCATTTCTCATTTTCTAAAACTTTTATTTGGTCTAACAGCATTGCCCCTTATCACCATGGTTCTTACCTGAGGATGCCAATACAGTTTTGTGGGCAGAGCTGAGCTCCCATGAAGTCGCAGCAGAGATGCACAAGGCCCAAGACATCCAGCTGGTCGGCAGCGGACAGGAGAGCCTCTGCGTTCTCAGCCGTGATGTTGGCGTTATGTGTATAGGCATACTGTATGATGAGCTCCATTATGGCTGGAGATATGCCAGGGATGGTGAACACATTCTGCTCTGAGCTCTTCCAGGTGCTGGTGAACAGAGCTCTGAGAAATCACAAAGCAGATGAATAGCGGCCAGGACTGATGATTAGAGTGAAATAAGCGGTCTTTTAACACGATTCACAGTTTTGCTGTACATTTCTACAAGGACAAACATGATGACTGTCAGAAATTACAATATTTCTCCATCCCAAAAAGAGTCCTGATCTGAACTGATATGATTAGTTTTACCATGGCTCAAGTAACATAGAAAGCTATTTATCAGGAGCATCCATATTTAGAGTAGGAAACAAAGGGATGAATGACAGTCACATCAGTTACAGCATATTTCACCGATACTAGCATTTTTACCTCAAGACACTAACAAATTGCACTGTAGGAAATGACGAACACTACAAGCATGAATTGTCGACAAAATAATGTCACAATAGATGGCACAGTTCTATATTAAACCCACAGCAACCCAAACTGCTTAAGGTAGCCTTTTTAATCGCATTTCCCCTTTTACATGAAATGATGAGGCAGTAAGTGCTGCACTACTTAAGGTGGAATCGAAAATGAAAATACAAAGCTGGTGAATCGGGAGCACATTCAGCCTCTTCAAAAGCTGGAAGAGGCTGAATGTTGAACAATGCATTAAACAATTATAGAATCATAGCTTTACACAATTATAGAATAATGAACTTGACACTCATTTTTATAGGCGCTCACACTGCAATATCTCCTCTGCTTGTCTTGTACTGCCTAGTTCTACATAGATGAATGAAACTTCCTCTGTCATTTCTTCTTGTCTGATCAACCATATGGATCTACACACTAGCCAGCTTTGAAAATGTATTTAGTTAGTCATCGGGGTACGGGGTACAAGGAAAGCAGGTCAAAATGGAAGATTCATTCAGTTGCTGAGAACCTGACAACATTGATAAACTTATTCATCCCTAAACCAAGTACTATTTTTGCTCAAAGGGCCAAACCCTTGATTTACACCAGGTTGTACCAACAGATCTTTACTACCTAAGACTGCAGTCACACAAGAAGTTTTCTTTTTAGACATTTATTTTCTGTAGATATGCAAGGCTGGAGCAGAACATTGGCAACAAAAAAAATGGTGTGGTTATCAAGCAAATTTCAGTTGCTTGTACATTTACTTCTGCCACTGGCATATTTTACTCCATTACTGGTCTATTTACCTCGGTAACTGGCATATTTACCTTCAGTTACTATGGTGTGATAGTGTAAAGGTGCTCTCACACCTACTCTGTTTGGTCCAGGCTTTTTGTTCTGAACCAAAACAGCAGGTGTGAGAAGTGCCTTGTGGTCTCAGGTCGGTGGAACTGAACTACGTTTCGGTTCATTTTCGGTGTTAAAACACGTTTTTGGATGGCTCAGACTGTCAAACCTATCATGGCATGATGAGACAAGCAATCGCAACCCATTAAACAACAGAAAAAGGAAAAAGAACAGAAAGAAAAGTAGAAGTGAGCCACAACTGCACACAGGGGAGAGGAAGAGATTAAGTATTTAATTTGGTCAAACAAAATAAAAAACAAAAATGAACTCGAGAAATTGAGGAATGTATTTAATAATAGTTACAGTAATGTTGGGATATTCATTCTTCTCTATTCAAACAGAAATGACTGACCACCAAATTGACAACTCGCCGACATCAGACCGACACGCTCATTTACAAACCAATCAGTGTCAAGTCCAGGGAGATGCAGCCCACGTAAGTGATGATGACAGGACGTAAGTATGTCATGCAAAGTTTTTAGTGTGCTCCTAAAAACTGCTAAAAAAGGAACAGGATTGACTAAAACGGATCAAATGCATGTACTTAATAATCAGATCACATGCGTATACTACATAACTATATGATTGGATTATTACTATTATAACTATTATTTTGCTTTGCATAAAAGTTCTGACTGCAAATCTCTAACAAAATAAGACTGAACTATCCGCTCCCTTCCCTTTTATTCGTTTTAGTCAATCCTGTTCCTTTTTTATATATATTATATATTATTGGTATTACTGGACTCACAAAGCACCAACGAACACTTTGCTGTCCCACCTGAAATATGAACTGCTCCCACTGAGGATGTTCTTGTGGGCCTTGAAGTCAACATCGCACACTTTGATCACCACGTCGCAGAGCTTGCCCTCTAAACGCAGCTCATTCAGGATCTCACAATCCATGCTCCTTTTCCTCCTTCCTCTAATTCACTCTGTCATTCAGAGGATTTCACCGTGTGCCTTTATCAACGTCTGCAGTTCTAGAATGCTTGTATCATAATGCGTTCTTCAGAACCCAGTGACACTGTTAGTGTTGTGTCTTTATGATGCTTCTGCTGACTTTAACATGTCATTATGGCCACAGCAGGCATTTCAGACTGATTGATGTAGGATGAGAACGAACCCCTTACTAAACCCCTCCGCTGCCCTCTGGCCACTTGAGCTTCACACTCTTTTGTGATCTCTTCAGGAGTTACTTTATCACATTACACTGAAACCCACCCCCAAAATGGTATTTGAGAACAAACTCTGAGAGCTCTTATTCTGTTTGAACAAAATAGACATTAAAATAGGACATATATGAGTTTATGGGCCTTGCTGTGCTGAGTTTATTGTGTTTTTGCTTGATGAGGTCTCAAAAAAATATTTCAAAGCAAGACACAAAGCATTCTAAAGGCCATAGATTATGTCATTTGGTATTATTCCTCTAAATATCACAGGATGCCCCAAATTATATGGTAATTTTTTTTTCACATACAGTTCTTGGTTTATCACAAATCCCACCCACACACACTGCAACATTCTGGCCACTTCAAAAGCTCCACCTCACTCTGGATCAACTCAACTCCATATAAAGTCTGTGTCTTTCAGTGTTCCATGTGTTCCATTCAGGATCTGGGTTTGGAGAGCTAATGTTTTTTGCTGTTATTGTAACCAAACACCCTGTTGCTTGAGAAGTTGCTTGAAAAGAACATGTTTCACTGCGTTTTATTTCTAATGCAAGCTCTCTCATCACTGGATTCTCTATGATTTACTTGGTTGGACATCATTAACCATTCGTAGACAACAGCACTGGTGTATATTTATCCACAAAGCTTTGTTGGGTAAACTCAAAAAATACCTCAGAACCCTTCTTTTTGTCAGATCTAGTAGCTACCATCTATGTGCATCCAGGAGGTTGCTCTTGAATGTTCCCTGTACTTGAACAGACTTTGGCATGACTTCATTTTCCCACCATGCACCATGGTCATGGAACAACCTTCAAAGAATTCTTAAAATGAAAACATTTGTATCCATAAATGAATTCAGAAGTATCATAAAGAATGTAGTAAGGGATGAATGTCATAGTTTTTCTTGTGATTGAGCGGTTGTCACGTTGTGTTTTATTGTTGTCTTTTATGTATTTTAAGTACAGATTTTATATGGCTGCTACCTTGGCCAGGTCTCCCTTGTAAAAGAGATTTCTCATCTCAGTTGGACTTCCTGGTAACATAAAGGTTAGATAAAAAATAAAAAATAAAAATATGAAGTTGGACCCCCCCTCTGTAATTCTTACCATGGTTGACAAGGAGCTGGCTTTAACTATGGGAGTCAAAGAATATGGAAAAAAGAGCACAGTGATGCTAATTTCTGCTAGCACCCCACTGAATTCTAGTAGTATTTTAGCACTAAGCTAACAGCATTGAAATAAACATTTTTGCCATTTTAAAACATTCACCATATAATACATTCATCCATTATCTGAGCCACTTCTCCTAACCAAGGTTGTAGGGGGTACTGGAGCCTGAAAGATGGCCCGGAGAGGTCATGAGTTCCATTGTAAGGCAGACACACACACACATAGCCAACATTCTCACACCAAGGGACATTTTAGCATTACCATTCTGCCTGAAATGCATGTCTGTGGACTGTAGGAGGAACACAGGCATGGGGAGAACATGTAAACTCCCCACAGAAAGGACCCTGGCCAGAAATTGAACCCAGGACCTTCTCGGCTGTGAGGCGACAGTGCTAACCACTGCACCACCACTGCACATATTTTATTTGAAGCGTGTAACAGGCAGCATTTATGCTTTGCCAGAACTCGTAACTCTTTGTGAGCATAACTATGGTAGACGACTGAGCCATATCCATGATGTAACCTATAGGTTACATCTTGCCTTCTTCAAGCTGTGAACGAGCGTTCCGGGGTTTAGCCTCCGCTCTTATCTTCAGTATCTCACCATGTCTGGTTATTAGCAAAGCTGCTGATTGCTGGTATGTGTAGTTCCCTCTGATGTTCTTGATACGGTCATGAAAATTCAAAAAACGTCAACTTGAAAAAAAGCTGTGTGGGAGATTTACTCACCAAACATTTATTCCCCTGCCAAGATCTTCATTTAGCCCCCCCTTCACCGCACACTTTTGTCCAAAGCCGTTCTGTTTATGGAAACATACTGCGCTGCATGGAGCCTTGGCCAGGCACCACTAACACTAGAACAAATCTGCTTTCTGAACTCACAGCAGCATCACACTTCATCAAGAAGGATTAGCCCTGTCATCAGACAAGAGGCTTTGGAGGTGTATGAGGGGGAATCTCCCTCACACACACACACACACACACACACACACACACACACACACAGACACACACACAGGCATGCTCACAAGCTTGTATTCCTGTTCTTATAGCATCTTTCAATTGACTTATGTATTAAATGTTCTTTAAATGTTCTATTAAATATTGGTCTTTTTCTTATTCATCATTCATTCATCTGGCATTGTTTTGAAGGGCCTATTTAATTGAAAAACATTTTCATTACTTACTTTAATAGGCTTTGAATATTAGGCCTCTGAAAAAGTTAAACGCTTACATGTTTGCCTTTGTGTTGATCAATGTGCATGTACAATGTCCCAGACAAACAAACATACGCGTGTACATAAATTAGATTCTTCTTCAGTCGGGCACCTGTGTGCTGAGTGAACTGTGGAAGTGCAGCAGGGTTGCCAACTCCCACGCATTTGACTGTCATCTCACGCTCTTACCCAACCCCCCCCACACACACACACACACACACACACACACACACACCACCACCACCAGCAGATGAAGAAGCAGCACCGCTCGGCCACACCCCCTAAAATCTCACGTGAAGGTTTTTGGCAAAGTTGGCAACCCTGGTGCAGTGATGAAATAGGGAGGATATAGTAGCAGCATTAGTGTGATAATGTCACATCCTGGCATCCTATGGTAGAGAATGTGTGACAGGATAGCAGGATGTGACTTTCTGTCTGTGAGAATGTAGTCGAGAGGCTGTGCGTATAAAAGAGCCCCGACTACATTTTCTGGAACAGCCCAGTGAAATATCCGGTTTAAAAAGGAATTCTACACAGTACTCCTGAATTTCTCACTTAATTGTTCATTTTTAAATCAAATGCTCCAGCACCCCTCAACAACCCTGGTTTGGATAAGCGGCTTAGATAATGAACGATGAATAAATGAAGTTTGAATCCTCTGTTCAACACTGCAGTCAAAATATGTTTTTAAAGATGCTTTTCCAGCAAACTCATCTTGAAAGGGCGGTTCTTTGAACCGGGCAAGACAAATACCGTTTAACTCTAGATATTTTAAAAAGGCACCCACAGTAACACTATAGCCTGGAGCAAACTGTGGCATTCTGAGAAAATCACGAGACTGAGAGGATAAATTTAGCATCTTAATTGCTTTTTGTTACAGTATAGTTGTCCCACATGGCCATGCTGATATTAAAGCTGTTTTTATTATTACTTTCAAAGGTTAAGTGTTGGCGCGCAGCCATGATTCAAACTCACTGCTGGCACCGGAAAACCCTGGCTAGAAGTAGCCGGGCAGCGGGGTAGGGCACGGCGGCCGGGTCCCGTCTGACTGAGCCTGTTTAAGGTTGGACCTCACGCATGCCTCGGACGCCCTGTCCTGAGTGATCAATGGGCTGCATGCTCATTAGCAGACAGGGATGTTTTATTTCTATCCCATGCTGAATAAATCGTCCGACTCTGCTTGTCCTTCAAAGGGCCTACAGCACGGAGCGGGCCGGGCTGCTCGTAAAGCAAATGGAGCAGCTCAGCTCGCAACTCTCCGCCGAGCTCTGCTGACAGAGATGAATTCCTCAGCACTGAGGTTTAATCACAGCTTCTAATGTTACTTTGGATACCTCGTGTCCACACTGCACATAAGCCCCGGTGTACTGCCAATCATTAATCCTAAAATGACCTCCAGGGTCAAATTTCAGGTGTAATGACATTCTAGTAATACTGTTAGTACTCATTTAAAAATCTCTTGCTGTCAAGGATCTAAATACTAAAATGCACTGTTATAATTCAGTTATAATTCACTGTTATAATATGACCACAAGGTTTGCATTTGGTGGTTATTGCTATAAAGCATTCTGCTCTGAGCCTGTCACGCCGCATGCTGTGTTCTTTAGTTCCACCCAGAGTTTAGAGGACACCACCCAAAATGTTCCATCGGGGCCACTGTATGAGATGACTGGATAACCCATGCTTTATTTGACCTTCTGATACATTTGTGCTATCCCCAAGATAAGCAGCGGCATTTTCTCTTTTTCCTGAACAGCAGCAGTAGGAGGGGACAAGTACAGCCCAACTTATTTTTCATTAATGACAAGGGTAAAGTCGGGCTAATAGCACGTTACCAAGTCCAAGTCTATGGGGTGCCATTTGTAAAAACAGCTTAACAAATTTAGAGGTGTCATTTTTTCATCATTTAGCGCAATTTTCACACATTTAGAGTGAAATGTGTTAAAAAACTAAATGTTGCACTTTTACAAATGGTGACTCTAAATATGGGAGTTTTGAGCTCTAAATGTTGAGCTCTAAATGTTTAGAAGGTATGCTAACAGGCCACGCCCCGTGATTACAACTGGCTGTTACTAGCAGGGGGCTGGACTGCGTGCTGTGATATTCCCTCACCAACATGGAGGATTTTAAATCTAAATGTTAAATATGAAAAATATATCTCGCACTCTAAATGTGAAACTTCCCAGTTAGATAGGGCTCAGTGACATCTTTCCAAAGACCCCTTGTTTAACATAATAGCTCCCCGGCGATCCGGAGTTATTAGCCGAAGACCGTTAACCTCGGAAAAAAGTAATGGGACACCGGGGCGAGGTTAACTGTTTTCGGTTAATAACTCCGGATTATGGCAAACGAGGGGTCGTTGGAAAGAGTGCGAGATATAAATAAATAATTCCATGAACAGAACATTGTTTACGAGTTATGACTCACGAGTCACAACACCCAAGTCCGAGTCAAGTCTCAAGTCGTTGAGGGCAAATCTAAAGTCAAGTCACAAGTCTTTGTTTGTGCAACTTAAGTGTGACTTGAGCCCGCGTCTCAGACTCGAGTCCCCATCTCTGATTCTCTACTACTGGTGATTTCTGATAGGTTGTCATCTGCTAAAAAAACAATCACGTTTTAGAAAAGCAAGACAGTAAGACCCACTTTCAGAACTGAAGGTAACGAGTAACGAGAACCTTGATAGAACTGTAGTGAAGTGAAAAGTACGGTTTTGTCTTTCAAATGTAATGAAGTGAAAGTTATGTTTCCAAAAACAAGACTACTCAAGTGAAGTACAGATACTCAAAAACTGTATTTAAGTACAGTCCAGTAAAGGAAGTCTGGAAGACCAGCCCTTAATGATTTATGCAGTGATTTTATTCTTAATTCAGCCATCAGAACGGCCATATTTGTGTTAGGTAATTGGTGTAATGTTCCTGTGGTGATGGCTCTAGCCTAAATATCTACAGTTCCTATAATGTTAACTTAAGTGAACCCAGGAAGACGGGCTACTCTTAGCCTTACTTACTCAAGATTTTGGGCTTACTGGGGACTCATTTGCCCACAGAGGGGTCATGATTGCCCTTAAAAGTGAGATGATAATCATAATAATTATAATGGACCACAGTGGCCTTAAAAGGTTTACCTCGAATATTTAGCACTTCATCCAAAAATTAAATGTAATTTTTAGAGTCAGAATCAGAATTAGAAAACTTTACTGCTTATGCAATGACTGCAGACACAGTGCCAAGAACAATATAAAATATAAAGTCTAAATAAAAAATCTGTAGAAAAAGAAACTCAATATTAAAATGCAATATACAGAAATTCTGGATATAAACCCTATAGATACGTAACACAGTTGAGTGAAACCTTCCACACATAATTTTTTAATTGCCCGTTTGCTAGTTCTTTCTGTCAGTTTGACGGAATAAGGCCAGTCCTTGACCACCCCCACAATGATGTCAGAACAATGATGACAAAAGCAGAATGATAAACTCTCTTGGCTCCTGTCACTCTAAAAGTAACACAGTGTGAGGCTTACTTACCCACTTTTGGCTGAACTCACTCATATCACTCTTTCTGTTGATTAGAAACGACTTTTAACGCCTCACAAGAGAAAGCATGAAATGTTCTGGACAGATACTCATGGTTTCAGTACTTTTAAGATTTCAGGTCAACACTGTGGCCTAAACTGTTCATATTACTGTTCTTACTGACACTACGGTCCTAAACCAGCTCGTTATTCATTTATGTGTGAAGTGAATTGTTTAGATAATCTATTGATCTATTAGTCAACACAATGTTGACTAACTAACTTCTCTTTACCAGGAGTGAAAATGAGAAATGAGAGTCCAGGAACTGAATTTCTCAATATTTTATTTAATACTTGAAATATGCTGTCAAACTTACTGAAAAGGAACATATTTATTATGAAAGGAATAAACAGTCCCTGAATATGTACAAAACACGAAATGATTCTGGACTATCTGGTCCATCAGGATTTGCCATGGTGGGGAAAGGATTGGCCGGTCAGCATGAATCATTCTGATTTATTATATGTTAGAGTCCAAGGGCCTCATAAGACCTTTATTTCTCCTGGACTAATGTGTGGATTTTATGAATGAATTATTGGAAATGGCGGTTTTATGTTTGTATCAAACTTGACTTATGTTTTGCTGAGTGTCTTTTAAAGTGTTACAGTAAAATCACTTTAAATTTGATATGTAAACATTGTCAGATAATTAACTGATTTAAATCAATTCTTAAAAAAAAACCAGTTGACTAATTTGATTATTAATTTTATTACATTGACTTCATAAATTATTAAAGCGCTTTAGCAATATCACTTATAATTGTGTGATTGACTGAACATTTCTGTCTTATTTTTGGATTATTTGTGGTAGGTTATTTTTATCGTGTTCACAATGAGCTATTTTTTCTGTTGATTTAACAGGAAATAT
This sequence comes from Hydrocynus forskahlii, assembly GCA_037974365.1. Lineage (NCBI taxonomy): Eukaryota > Metazoa > Chordata > Actinopteri > Characiformes > Alestidae > Hydrocynus > Hydrocynus forskahlii. The sequence goes on along the minus strand of JBBPCX010069370.1, from coordinate 889 downwards.
TTGTAGCTCTAAGTTACCAAAAACTGTACTATCATAATAAACTAATGTTACAGACTTGAAGCGAGAGAAAGAAGTAGAGAGTGGACCAGATGGAGGGAGGGAGAGAGAGAGAGAGAGAGAGAGAGACAGAGAGAGAGAGAGCGAGAGAGAGAAAGAGAGAGAGACTGTGACTGAAGATGTCTGACACCTGCAAGGAAAATGTAAAAAACAGTTTTATCATTTAAAATTTGAACAAAATAAGAGCATTTTAACTAGAAGCAGTAAGTGCTGTTAAAAAGCACTTCGCTGTGAAGAACACAAAGAGAACCGAAGAATGAACAAAAACCTCTTCAGATCAGGAACACTGAGTCTGAATATCCAGGTGATTTGATTATTCAGTCAAACTGACAGTAAATGTTGGGGAAACTCTTACCTGGAACCCTGAGCTCACCACTGTGGTGAGGCCGGACCTGGAGGTCCTGAGGTTCACGCAGACCCGTGTGATCTGGTGTCCACAGCGCTGAAAGAGCAGAGGAAGTGTTTTTATCACAATCACTCAAAAACAAGCAACACTGATGAAGAGATCCACTATTCAACCTGCTACTGGCTTTACCCTGATGCAGGCCAGAACCTTGACAGTCCCGCAGAACTGGGGAGGGAGCTGCAGCTCCTATAATGGAAAAAGACCTTCTTTCAGACAGTGTGATTCAGGAACTGACTGGATGGAAATGGACAGAAGTCATATTTGTACAGAATAATAAAATGTTCATATAATACAAGTTAGTACCATAATTTGCAGTCTATCATATATTGTACACTATGGAGTCTCCTCTCATCCTTACCTCCGGGAACAGAGTGTAGAAATCATTAGTGAGCACCCACCAGTGCTCACTCTCCAGACCGCCGTAGA
>JBBPCX010069369.1:0-11424 GCA_037974365.1 Hydrocynus forskahlii | reverse complement strand
CACATGCACATTCGTGGCCGCTGGAGGTCATTTTGCAGGGCTCTGGCAGTGCTCCTCCTGTTCCTCCTTGCACAAAGTCAGAGGTAGCAGTCCTGCTGCTGGGTTGTTGCCCTCCTACAACATTGGAAAGAATGGAAAGAGACTAGAGAGAAAGGTAAGTTAGAAATGAAGATGGACTCCAAGGATCAGGAAAGAAAGGACTGGCTAACGAAAGAAATAGAGAGAAGGGAGAGCCCATGCTACATTTCAGCCCGAAGTGGTTTGTTTGTGTTTTTTTTTTTCAGAACTGTAATGTCTTTAAATTGAATAAAGTCTCCACTGGGAACAAGCTACAGTGTCTCTGGGTGCTTCCGGGTGTGTGTTTGGGCCTCCCAGCCTGTGGGTAACCACTGAGGTTGATATTCAGGACCCTGTAAGCAATTATTTCACATCTGATCTTAACCATTGCAGATAAAACTGGAAGCATGTTCTCCTCCTTTGCCATCGTTGTGTGGTCTACTTGTGATTCATTTAATTTTTAGTGAGAGGAAATGGGTATTCAGACACCATTGTTTTTATACTTCCATTGCACATATCCACAGTGAATTTACACACAATTGTCTTAGTACTTATCATTACAAAGTTCAGATAAGGCCTTCATTCTGAGACTGATTTATACGAATAAGAATTGACTACATAATTTAAAACCTGGGCTCGAGTTCGGGCACCTTATGCATGAGCCAGAAGACCAAACCCTATTTATGTTTAAACAGATACAGTGTTGACAGAGAACTGAGGAACAGGGAGGAGTTGGGTTGGGGTGTGAAAACAGCCCTGGAAACGCAACATAGAGATGAAATAGGCTATATTGTTCTGGAAAGAGGAGGAGATGCAGTCATGGTCCTCATCATTAACTTCAGTAATTAATTATATCAAAAAGTATATACTGAATGGGGTAGAGCTCCCTAGATTCATTTTATAGGCCAGTGAGATTAAATGTTCCCAGTACATTGTTCCATTCAAATTTCCTTTGATAAAATGTTAGATGAAATGTCATGTCATCCTGCAACTCTTAAAATGACTGCTGGCTTCTCTCTTACCTTCCTTATCATTCTGAGAGAAATCTGGTATGATGCACCTGTCCAGGGATGATTCATTGTGGTCCATTAAAATTTAGATTAAATAGTTTAAACTGAGTGTACACACATGCATGTTTAAGGTGTTTAGGGATCTGCAACTTTCAAATATTGTTTAACAATGTTTTCCCTGAGAAGCTTTGGGAGCACCTTCACCATTATTGTTACTTGTTGTGTGGAATTCTTCCCAAACCATGGCAATGTTTTTTGCAATGACAATGAGAAAATTGAAGTGGCCAGATTAGTGAAATGTTGTTTCATTGCTTTTTTCATGAATGCAGATGTATTTTATTTCGGAAACCCAGTGATCTGTGCTGCTTAAGAAAGCTCCATTCCTGTTGGGAGGACATTAGGATGTGTATGTCCAAAAACTTTTTCTAACTTAATGAAAATAAATTCAAAGTGGTATCTATTTTGATTGCTAGAAATCCGTTGATAACTGTTGGTTCTTTGAGCTTAGAGATAAAATAACTATTCTAAGTATTTACACTTTTCACGCCCTAGGACACATCTTGTAGTGATTAGTACTAGTATACTAACCAGAACCAAAAATAGGGAAGATATTACCAGAGTCAGCACATTATTCTAGTTTCTGTCCTGTTTACTTCAATTTTAGGGTTTTATTTATTCTATTAAGAAGCTATTCAAATAAAGTAGCTAGATCCATCCTACGGGACAGCCTAGAACTCTGCATATCCCTTCCAAATTTCAACTTAAAATGTATTTCTTTGTCTTTGTGATTCATATATGTATTTGCTTAATATATGTATTTAAGTTGTATTAAAGTTGGGTCTCACCCATTGTCCCTTGAAAGTTGATTTTTTTGCAGTTTAAATTTACTGGCATAATCAGTGTTCTTTTTTCAGGATTGGGCAAATAGTCTGCTGAATAAGAAATAAACATGGTATTTGCATTTTCAGGCTTCATGGGTTTGTTGTTATTACATCTTTGTCTTAACAAAAATAGAAAATATGGCCAGGTCGAATCATTGAAACCTAGATTTGTAGAGACATCTAAAAGGCAAGACAAATGGTAAATCCTAAACATCATTTTGTTTTAATTGTCAAGGATTATTCTTGAAATTGGCATTGCTCAATGGACGAGTCTATTCTATTGTAATATTTTATGATTAAGTCGGTTTTATAATATAAGAGTAAAAAATCTCTGATCACGTTCTTAATAATCATGTAACACAAGCAGGTACAGACTGCAAGTCTGGTTGTGTGATACATTGTTTTAGTGGATCATGTGCATAGTAGTGTAAAATTGCCATTGACTATCACAATGTATACAAGTACCTAGCCACTCTGTTCCACTCTCTTGCAGCCTGAAGGACTTAAACCAGCATATTTTTATGACATCATTTGCCAGTAATGACAATTAAGAAGTAAATGTTATTTGCAAGAATTGCTTGTTCAAGTATGACGTAAATGATAAATTCTTTTGATGCAGATATTTTCATATGCATAATTTCAGAGCCATCCTATGCTATCATAGTGTAAATTGAAGTGACCTATGGGCAGTAGCTGTAAATGACCTTTTAAATGAGCTTTTCATCTATTGTGCGGGCCTCGTAAAAAGGTAATCTTGCTCTAGTTTTATGAGGTGGGAAGGCATGAAGTCTAATAAGCCTGACAAGTTGAGCTGCCGCATATTGCTGTTTAACCCACTGCCCCTTATTTTCATTGTTGATTTTTGAACTGCATACATGTGGATGGTGAGGTAAATTTAACAAAAACTCTTATCCAAACAATTTTAAAAAATACCAGAGTTTAAAAAAATAATAATCAAGTTTTGCAATTCTGTTAGTTTTTAATAATAAAGCCTTTACACAATGTAGAGGCCAGCTGAAGTTTTCTAAATAAATATTATTAATAACTGTCATTTGCATTGCGAATTAGTATGAATTATAGATCATTTTGATGTTTTCCATGCACATGACACATAAACGACTAATTTAGGCTTCCTAACACACAGACAAAACATCTCAGATCAAAATAGCTTAGTTAGTAAAGAAGTCCTTAGCATATTATTGTTGCATCCCTGCTCCCTCCCCCCTAAAAAAGACAACATCCCCAAAATCCCACAAATGGTAAATATACAGGATAAGGGAAAACATACTTTTAATTTAAGGGTAAAGATATTTTCTTTCAGTTTGGTTTAAATCATGTTTTTATTATTATTAGTAGTAGTACTGGCAGTAGTAGTAGCAAAGGTAGTAGTAGTAGTAGTAGTAGTAGTAGCAGTAGTAGTAGTAGTAGTCGTAGTAGAACCAGTAGTAGTAGTAGTAGCAGTAGTAGTAGCAGTAGTAGTAGTAGTTGTAGTTGTCACAGTAGTAGTAGTAGTAGTAGTAGTAGTAGTAGTAATTGTTGTATTAGTAGTACTAGTAGTAATAGAAGTAGTACTAGTTGCAATAGTTGCAGAAGTAGTCATAGTAATAGTAATACTAGTAGTAGTAGAAGTAGTAGTAGCAGTGGTAGCAGTAGTAGTAGTAGTGGTAGTTGTTATAGTAGTAGTAGTCGTAGTAGTAGTAATTCCAATAGTAGTAGTAGTGGTAGTAATAACAGTGGTAATAGTAGTAGTACTAATAATAGTGGTAGTACTAGTGGTAGTAGTGGTAGTAATAACAGGAGTAGCAGTAGTAGTAGTAGTTATTCCAATAGTAGTAGTAGTCGTAGTAGTCGTAGTAGTCGTAGTAATAGCAGTGGTAGTAGCAGTAGTAGTATTGTGGAAGGGTATACATACATTTTTGTTTGGTATGGAAAGCCGATTGAGCATTTATTCTGATATCCGTGATATCAAGCAAATTTCTCTGCACTAGTTTACATGTTGGCCGCAATAGTTGGACATTCTGGCACACTAGTTTACGACTATGCCGTACTAGTACTGCAAAAATGCTTACTAGTCAAGCATTTTCATCAACTAGTTAACTAGTGGGCCTGAAATGTGCTGCACTAGTGAACTTGTAAAGCTTAAAATGCCCACTGGTAGCACTAGTGTGTGTCAAAATGTCCACGAGTGACACTAGGAAAGACCAAAACGTCCACTGTTTGCACTAGTGAGGGTGTTTTGAACTTACTAGTGGTACTAGTGGTACTAGTAAGGAACAAGTGTTCACTAGTGACACTAGTGAGAGTGTCTTTGCCTTTACTAGTTAACTAGTTGAACTGACTTTTGCCTCTATTAGTGGTACTAGTTGCACTAGTGAGAGCCAAAATGCTTACTAGTAGCTCTACTTGCTCACAATTCTAATATGGAGGCTGGAAAGGAGCAAACACAGAAGCTTCCTGTTGGTTCTCCAGCAAAATCTCCACCCAGCCAACATGTAACCCTATAAAGCCTGGAGAGCGTTTACTGGCATTAGCTGCCTGCTCCTAGCTTACTATCCATGCAGAATAAAGCATGAAAATAAAGCTAAAGGCATTAAAATTGTTTGGTTGTGTACATTCACTGCTTTGTTTGTCTGTTTTTCTTTTTAAAGATATGTAATCTAGATATGTTTATATGAAGACATGTTTCTATTGAGCGCATAGGCTAAAACAAAAATTTTGCTTCATCATGGATATGAGAGACCAAACTACACAAAACCAGAGTGATGCCATGTGTCTATACTAATTCATAGATGTACATTTGTATAGAATCTGGACATGAAATTTGATCTTGATCAGAAAAAAGCACCATAATGATTAATAATAATAAAAAAGTCAAACTGCTGCCGTTTATCTTCCTGTTCCTCAAACACTACCTGTAAAAAGTAACACCATTAAAGCGGATCATTTTTCCAGAGCTGAAAAGATTTGTGAATTTATTTCTATAGAATTTAGTGGGAAGGTAAGTGAAGAGGTTGGCGCTCAGCCTGATTTACCCAAGTCCCTTTTTCTCCTTTGAGAAAAGAATGCGCGCTACATGTGCCGACCAGTCAATCAGCAAACAATAATATTAGAGTCGTCTTCAACTTATTTTCTCACAAGGAGAAAACAATGTCTGCTTAAACACCAACAGAAAAACAAGAGAAACATACTGACCCCACAAAAATAAGTCTGAGTAACTGGTGATAACTCAGACTTCAGGATATAGCAGGCGTGAAACCCAAGTAAAATTCGTATTTCCCACAAAACGAACAGTCTTCTCCCAAATGGCCAATGAGCCAAGAAGAGGACCTGAAATAATATTTGGAGAAAACAGTTGACTTGTTTCGGAACTCAGTCATTCCCGTTTTGTGCTTCTGAGTTCAAGTGAATGACAAGTCCAATCTACCTCGGCTCATCTTTCTTTAATACTTAACCTGCATTTTTAATGTTGAGTTTGAGATGGTTTATATAGAACATATCATCAGATATATTTGACCATGCACGCTCTGTGATTATAGCTTTTTATGTGGACATGAAATGTATTACTAAAGGCAATTCTCGCATGACACTGACACTGTTACCATGACTCTGTACTGTTTTACACGATCAGCTTTATGTGTTAGTGCTATAACTAAAGACACGTCGCTGAACTCGGATAGATTCGTGCTGCGGACTCCATATACAGCAAAACAACAGAAACCTTATAGGCCACTTAATAAGACTTGAAAACGACAGCATGATATTGGATGACATTGGATTACTATTCACTCTCTAATCCTGCCGTTCAATACATTTTGCTCTAAGGAATCAACATTTAATCAAACATAGTGTTTCTGCTCTCGACAAGCTGACAAAATAGCTGTTATACCACAAAAAACAACCAATATACTGTATAAGTTCATCAAAATTGACCAAGGGCCCTTTAAGGCTTCCCAGCACATACTTTAAACACCAACCAATCAGAATCCTTGTCCTGCCTGCTTCATTTGTTTACGGTCTACTAGTGGCACTAGTTGCACTAGTGACATTATGGCTTACATGTTAACTAGTGAGGACCAAAATGTCCACTCGTGACACTAGGAAAGACCAAAACGTCCACTAGTTGCACTTGTGAGGGTGTTTTGGACTTACTAGTGGTACTAGTCTTACTAGTAAGGGACAACTGATCAGTAGTGACACTAGTGAGAGTCTCTTTGCCCTTACTAGTTCACTAGTGAGGTTCAGAATGAATCACTAGATAACTAGTAAGAGCCCAAATATCCACTTGTTCTACTAGTAAGGCTCTTTTTCTTTTTACTAGTGAACTAGTAAGCTGTAAAAATAGTCCACTAGTCGACGACTAGGCTGCACTAGTTAATGTTTTTGGTGCATTAGTCGACGAATATGCCTTACTATGCCTTAAATGTATGCAAGTGAAGCTCTAAAACATGTAAACATGTATAACAGATTAGCATTTCACTTGTTATCTAGTTGTTTGTACATGTATACAAGCGTACACTTGTATCGACTTTTACGAACAGGAGACCGGTCAGCGTCGTTTGCCATATGCATCAACTTGCTTGATGTGCTTGTACTTGCCAAGAGGTGTCACACAAGAGGAAAATCTGCATCAGATGCTTTCGCAGGCCATAAAAGACTCTTTGGGATTTGGGAAGTCTATGCAAGGCAGGTTTACAGTAGCATAAGTTTATTAGTTACCAGTCAGTTTGCACCCTCTGAACAGAACAGACTAATTACAGTATGGGTTTGGTAATGTCTTTTTTTGTCCTTGTTCATGCATGGTTGTTTGAACATGAAGTATTTTATGTTCTTTAGTAGCGGACTTCGTCTCTCGCCACAAAGAACTCCACGACACCACTGGCTTCGGTGAACCACGTCTGCAGTTTATTAAAGACAGGACAGAGATTAACACCACACGAACACACTCTCGATTCTTTGGTCTGTCTCGCTCAAGTCCAAAGCTGTTCTGACCACATTTACCAATAAATGGGTCTTGTTTCACTTGTTTTCTTTTTAACATATGTCAGACATATACACATATACACATATGTAATTTCATACTCTGAAAATACAGAAAATTGCTCCAATCTAACATCACAATGAAATATGATTGTATAGTGGTAGTTATTTTGTTGGAATGTCATACCTGCAGTTTATTAAAGACAGGACAGAGATTAACACCACATGAACACACTCTCAATTCTTTGGTCTGTGAGAGTTAAAAGAAGAGAGTAAGTGAACCGCTGTCCCCATTAACACTAACTGCAACCGATTAGCGACTCAAAAGATAATACTTGGCTACAAATACACAAGTTAGACATAAATGACAATATACTTTTTGCAAATTTAACTGCACAACATTTTAAGAACATAATCCACCTTTTTAATTTCATCTAAGAAACAAAGTTAGGAGAGAAATACCCCGCCATTAAAGACGGCGTGGACGGCAACTTGAACAGAATCATTAACAGCTCATTAACACAAAACTCACGATATACTGAAAAATAATACTAAACAAACCCACTATTCGACTCAAACCGGCATCAAAACATATCACCCACTGATATCAACCAACATTTTAAACTCAATCTCAACTATTTTAACACCATGTCACGGAGCACGTTTGTAAAGTATCTATCTCGCTCAAGTCCAAAGCTGTTCTGACGAGAGCGGCACACGATTGGCCAACTCCACAGGAAGTGACATCGCCTAACATGAAACTTAATACATTATTTTAAAACAAAAATACATACCTCCTATATACCTTTGTAAGGTTATAAATGATGTTATTTATAGAGAGAAAATGAAAATAAAGAATAAAATAATTATTATTTATTTATGAAAAAAAATATAAACGTTTGCTGGAAGAGTCAAAATCAAAACACTACACTTTGAAAAATGTTTCTGATCTCTCTAGCACAGACCAGATACTGTTCCTTTAGGTCTGTTATTCCATCCAGTGCATTTTGAAGAGCCTGCTGTTGTGCAGAGCTTATGTTATTGATTGGTTGTAACATAGTCACTGCTCGTTCAAGGCCTTCACTGTTTGCCTGTATTTGGCTGAGCTGTATGCCATGTCTTGCTAAAACAGCTTCCAGATTTTCTTGGCTGTAGGGGTTATCTCCAAATACATTGTTGAGAGCTGATGAGTCACGCTCATTGTTGGCTAGCATGCCCTCCATCCACAGCTGTGTAGGTGTACGGTTGTTAGCTGATCTTATTCTGTGGTTGTTCCAAGCATTTCTAAATAAATCTAGGGGTTTTTTTTTATTTCTAGCTTATAAACTACTTGTAGTGTCATTTTCTGAGTGTCATCTTCAGGATTCAATATTTGCTCATCTTCAAATAAATAGAAAAGCAGGTAGAAGTAATGCACAACCTGCTGGAAAACATCTCTCCAAAGACATTCAATACGTTGGTTATGTATAGACCAACCTGCAATGTGCCTTGTATGCCTTTGTCCCTGCAGAAGGTTCATTAATAGTGCAACAAGAGTTTTCTCCCCTCCATGGTCTGATCTGACTCTGGAGGGTAACCCCTATAGACAGGTGGCTGGAACAAAATAAATCAGCACTGTCAATGCTGTGTTGTCTGTACTGCAGTTTATGAAAGTTATTAGTCTTGAGTTTCCATCCATATCAGCATGAGTCACAAACCCCTACCTGTAATACATTTAAAATAAAACATAATTACAGATTACTTTATTACATGTAAACCCTTATAGATTATATTTCATTTCTATCAATAGATACAAAACTACTATACGGTGCCCTACACAATTATTGGGATCCCTTAAGGCTTTGATAAAATATCCACCTTTCATGTTGAAAAAATTATTATTTGAAAAATCCAATCCTTTAATTGAACTAAATGTATTTAGAGAAAAACAAATGTATATTTGTTAATACTAATTGTGGCACACATTTAGTTGAAAATACATTGTTTTGATAAGGCATTTGCTTTTTTCTGAATAAATTTATTTAAATTAAACCTGGATTTTTTTTCTCTTTTTTTCAGTGTGAGATGAAGCTGGAATTTTTCTAACGCTATTTACTGATCCATCCAATATAGCTCCTTAATACTCCCCAGGTACATAGAAATACAAGAGCTGATGCCTAATTACCGAATGAGACGCATATGACCATCTATGTGCCACAAACTATTAGGATATGGCACATAGTATGTTCTTCTAACCACAGTATGACTCTGGGCAGCAGCAGCTGGAGCACTGCGGTTAAGCGTCTCTCTAACTCTTCTTCTTGGCACTACAATTCCTTCAGCATGCAGGTACGCCCTCACCATCTGAAAGCAGTTCAAAATGTAGGGTATTAAGGATTAAGTTTACTAGTATTAAGACACAGTATATGCATATATATATATATATTCATATAGGATATGCATAAAATCTTGCCTGATCTTGGAAACGGGTTGTGGAGTCCCTTTACATGCTCCTCTAGGTTAGCATCATTTATGAGAGTAAATCTGTTCCTTGCTGAAATCTGAAAAGATTTCATTTTTTTACGCAGGTATGAGGAAGAACACCCCAACATCCGTGCCATGGCTCTCACGGTGAAGCCTTCAGTGAGAAGCAGCTCAATTTACTCCCTTGTAATGTTGAGGGCTGGTCTCCCACAGCTTCCTAATGTATACAGAAATGAAACAGTTAAGCAATATAAAAACATACTAATAATCATTCAAATATATTTCACATGTTAGAAAGCCAATAACTGCAAAGAAAACAGTTGGTTTGCCATAACACCTTCCTCTACCACATATATTTGAAGTGATTACATGTTTTTTGTCTCCCCCCCCCCAATATACAGAGGTTCTAAGAGGTCATGAATTTACATTTCTTTTTGCCTGTTTTCTCATGATAACCAGTTATTTTTGCCAGTACTGTGACATATTTGTCAGTATTGAGAATAGATTACAGGACCAAGGCACCGGCTACTGATTGAAATCAGAACAGTTACATGGATCGATTATAAAATCTAATAAGTTCTTATCTGACAAACCAAAACAATGATATACTATATTATTGCCTAACTTACCTGAATGCAAACGAGCTGCACAGAAACCAGCACGTAATGCGTTGGAAGTTGAAGGTGCAGTGATGACAGACCTGAGATCTGTGAGACTCTGAACTATGTCCTGCATGGCCTCGGCGCTAATAGCATCTTCAAATCCTCTTATATTAGCGATAGAGATGTTCATAAAGCCAACTTCTCTTTGACCAACAGATCCTTGATGATATGCTCTCTCAATTGCAGTACATCGTCTTCTAATACGCCTCAGGACAGCGTCCGCCATGTTTGCGTATGAATTTCTGTTAAACATTTCCTTAACCATTCAGCAAATCAATTCCACTTCAACCAATCATTTTGAAATGGGCAACTTCATTGTACCCCATGCCCGCTTCCTAATTTGCCTAACATTTTGTTGTCCAACAATGCTACTAGTTAACTAGTATGAATTCTTCAGCCCAACATGTTTAACTAGTGTGCAACATGAAAATGAAGCAGGTGGGCCCTGAGCCCTGATTGGTTGGTATTTTTTATTTTGCCCTGGAAAGCCAATAAGAAGCCCAAATATACAATTCTTCCCCACCTTCTCATAGTCATTTTGTGCAACTAGGGTCTCTAATGAGCATTTTGATCTTCACTAGTGAACTAGTAAGGGCAAAGAGACTCTCACTAGTGTCACTACTGATCAGTTTTCCCTTACTAGTAACACTAGTACCACTAGTAAGTCCAAAACACCCTCACAAGTGCAACTAGTGGACGTTTTGGTCTTTCCTAGTGTCACGAGTGGACATTTTGGTCCTCACTAGTTAACATGTAAGCCATAATGTCACTAGTGCAACTAGTGCCACTAGTAGACCGTAAACAAATGAAGCAGGCAGGACAAGGATTCTGATTGGTTGGTGTTTAAAGTATGTGCTGGAAAGCCTTAAAGGGCCCTTGGTCAATTTTGATGAACTTATACAGTATATTGGTTGTCTTTTGTGGTATAACAGCTATTTTGTCAGCTTGTCGAGAGCAGAAACACTATGTTTGATTAAATGTTGATTCATCAGAGCAAAATGTATCGAACGGCGGGATTAGAGAGTGAATAGTAATCCAGTGTCATAACCCAATGCTATAAGTGAGACACTGGGGGTAATATTTTGTTTTGCGTTCCAGTTTTACTGCGCACCACTGATCAAGGAGTCTTTCTCCTGTTTCTCCTTCTAAATGAGCCTGATATCTCTCCACAGACTGGACCACAGGGACAGAGAGCGCAGTGTCTCTGTCTGTAGATGGCGTGATCGCTGTCGTTTTCAAGTCTTATTAAGTGGCCTATGCGGTTTCTGTTGTTTTGCTGTATATGGAGTCCGCAGCGCGAATCTATCCGAGTTCAGCGACGTGTCTTTAGTTATAGCACTAACACATAAAGCTGATCGTGTAAAACAGTACAGA
>JBBPCX010069368.1:0-11427 GCA_037974365.1 Hydrocynus forskahlii | reverse complement strand
CCCCCCCCCCCCAAAAAAAAAACCCCCAAAAAAAACGATATTATTGGGAATACCCCAGGGCTCCTTAATAAAAAGAAAATATGATTCTTCCGGAAAGTTCCAAGCTGAAGACACTCGAAGGTGCCAGGAACATTGCTGGCCTGGAGCATCACCAGGTATCCCTGTTCTAACTTGACCTTTAATCCCATAATTTGGTTTTCTTCTCCAGTCTTCACTGCTGGTGCTGCTAAACATTCCCAGTTTATTCCTGAATCCCGAAACACACACACACTCGTGTGCTGAGTCCAAGCTGTGCTTGCATAACGTAGCTGCTGTGTCACATTGTTGCGTCCATGCTGTCGGTGGTGTTGTATATTGTGTGATTGGCGAGTGCAGGGAGGGGAACGGGGCGTGTGACGTTGGTCACGTGTCGGCGTGAGGCACTTGGACGCGACCCCTCTCGCCCCGACGCTAACACCTTCGGGCAGCCTGTCACATAAATCCGTCCGTCCGCCCACCCGCACGGACTGCTTGTCTCCTGCCTGTAATGCTCGGCCTTGACAGCCAGGCTCTTCCTCCGCTGGCCTGTTTGAAAGCCTGCCAGGCGGCTCAGCTGGAGCTGGGCAACTTTCTGGCTCGCAGGGAGAAGGGGAAGTGTTTAAGATTTAAACAAACGACAAGAACGTTCCTGCGAGTGGGAACCCAAGAGCCAAGAAAAAAAGGGAATCCTCAAACGACACACGGTCTCAATGAAAGGGGAAACCTCTTTTACTAATGCATGGCAAAATCAAACGGTCTTATGGGTTCCACTTAAAGAGCATGTCATGTGGCAGCAGAAATATCAGTCAGGCTTGACATTATCAGCATAGAAAAGTGCAGCCGGCGGTGCTTTTTGTGCTGATATGCTAAAAAGCAGCTTACATGATGTGCACATTGCCATTGTGGCCTAAAGTCTGGAGAATTTTAATCTCATTAGGAGCTGTTGACATTGCATTGTGCAAAAGTAAGTTCTTTTGGGGCCCCTGAGGGCCAAAGCTGTCTCAGTATCGGCTTAATCATTGGGATACTGCAAGTATGATCCCTGCCGATGCCACCGCCGTCCATGACAAGGAGTCTGATGGCACTTTTCCATAGTTATACAGGGACCGTGCTGTATCAAAGCTGTACTGAGATTGTACAGATGAGGCAGCAAGTATTGATTTTCCAGTGGGTCGTAGTCCAGCAACGGTGGTTCTGACACGTCAGAGGCGCAAACCTCTCCCCACAGTTTATAGCCAGTCATCATCCCAGTCATCATCCCATCATCCCATCATCCATGGAGTCAAACAAATGAACTTTAAATTTGTTATAGTCTTGTTTGAGTTGTTTTATTTTTTCTCAGCTTTGTTTAGGCATTGAAAACCTTGTTACCAATGTCCTGGTACACCTTTGTGTTTCTCACAGCATTTGTTAGTGTCGTAGAAAACTCCCACTGAAATTTATCTTTGCAGTCAGCTTGGCTGTGGTCCACCTTTAGAACTGCCATTGAGCATCTCAGGTATGGCTTGGGTACGAGTTGCTTTATTTGTAATGAAAAAAACATTTGTTCGAGGTACAGCACAGGTTCTTGTGCCAGTGGAAAAGCGTCATAGGTGGGTAGGATGGATCTCCTCATCACTCAGTGCCATGATAGCCAACATAGGTGTCTGTAAGCTTAATGAACAGAATTAGCCGGCTATGTTCTCCTGCAAGCATGCTGAGCTGTTCTTTTGTGAAAACAAAAATCTGACTCGAAGAAAGCATGTGCCAGCCTTCACCCTCCCAGTGTTGGTGGTATCATGTGATTAGAGGAATCCTGGCTAGTGGAGTTAACGGTTGTTGCTGAGTCTCTGAAAGCTTGTCAGACCTCATTTGCTCCAGGGGGACTGTCCCTGTAACGATTTTAAGGTGCTCTGCATAAGGGCATCTGTTTTAAATCTAAATGTATTAATGTAACTGCAGGTTTCGCCAGTCATGGACCAAGAACTGTATATGCGGTCTAGCCCATGGAGCTGCGACCTGACTGGCTGGCACATTAAAAAATGTTTGACATCACTCAGCACTGTTCAACCTTCGAAAGTGTAATGCTTTGCATCAGTTGAAGTACCTCAATACATAATAAATATATTCCAGTGCTGGTTGGGGTGAACATGACCTACTTTATTTTGATTTTCTCCTGAAGCTTATCTACAAATGCTCCAGTTGTTGCCAAGATATAAGTTACCACATTCTTTAAGGCTAGGGTGAGGACCAGGCTTAGGTTTACGTTTAGGCTTAGTTTGAGTTTAGCATTGATGGTGTTTAGTTTAGGGTTAAGGAAGAAAGTTTTGAAGGGTTTGGGTTTGAAGAAGCACTTTTGGTTCTCTAAGGAACTCCATCTGAAAATGAGAATCTTCCTTCTCAAAATATAAAGGTTATGTATCAAGTTAAGTTCCTTCTAGAATCTTTAAGGAAAATTATATGATCTTTGAAGTTTAAAAATGTTCTTCACATTCACAAAGTTACAAAACAATAATGATTCTTTCAAGATTGTCCACTGAAAGTTTTTTTTTTTTTCCATGGCATCTTTAGTTGGTGTTTGGGGAATTTAATAGAGAAATAAAAACATTTATAGAGAATCATCAAAATAAAATACTACCAAAATATACTTCAGAAATGTAATCTTTCCACCACATCATGCTTTAATCTCTATTCTCCAGATGTGAAGGTGTCATCATTTCTCTAACGTGTCTGAAATCCCTGAAAGGCAGGCCCTAACATGCACAGACACCCCGCACCCAAACACTAATGTCTGTCTGGCACCCATTTCTGCTCAGGCTGCGGCGGTGGGGCTGTTTGGGTCAGTGCAGTGGAGCGTTAGAGCATTGGGGGAAATTCAGAAGCACTGTGTTTAGAAGAAGTCGAGTCTCTGCTGCCATTAGCCGAGGGCACTCCTCCATCCTATCTTGCCTTTTATTCTGCATTAAGCCCAGAAATCATCTCCTGCACTATTAAAAAATAAGGTTCCTAAAATGTTCTTGGCTTCTAGGAGGATTTTTTAATCATCCTCTAAAGAACCCTAAAAAAAAGCTTCTTTAGAGAGCCAAAAGAGGTTCTATAGGTGATGATATTTCCCATATGTATTATCTATACATGCATATACCATAGTAATTTGTTCCTTTATATGTATCTATGTATCCATATGTGTTATCCATATGTGTTTTCCATTTGTGTGTAGTAATGAGCCTCATAGCTCCCATATACATGTGTGTATATGTATATATTATAGAGTAACCCCTCACTTTCACGCGGATCAGCAGTTGCTGTTTCAGTCCATCGCGGATTTTTGGATTTACAGCTTACCAAGGCAATCAGACACCTGAACGGAATGAAGCTCCGCTGCTCAGCACCGCCCCAAACATAAATAAGGAGCACGAGGATGAGGGGGCGAGGCGCACGAGGCCCGGACGTCACAGTCAGCTGTACTCAGAGGCGGGAGGTTTGAAAGTAGCCAATCCGAGAACATTATTTATTTCTCCTTGCTGCTGGTTGGCTGCTGCACTGTGAGGCATCTGCGTTCTCCTGTTTTTCGTTTTGTTCTTTTTAAAGCCATGTAATTTTATTACTGTAAATGAAGTTAATTTGTTACTGTATTTACCTGCTTATACCAAAGAAAACAACAGTGCACACCAAAGAAAACGAGTGTGCATGAATTATAGTGTAGTCTATACATGTGTGTGTGTGTGTGTGTGTGTGTGTAAGTATTTATATGTTACCAAAATATCCATATTTATTTCATAGATATATAAATCTATATGTGAAATTATCTATTTGTATATATACTATAATACAAATAGATAATATCACATAGATTTATATATATATGAAATAAGTGTACAAGCACATTTTCCCAGTGCCACCCTGTTTTCTTCCCATCTAACGCAATTTCTTCCTTCACTCCACTTGTTCAGCCTCCCCATCGATTGTTTGCAGGAAGTCGCTGGAAAGAGAATTTTCCGCTTTTCGCATCCCATTTAGCCACGGCCGGCACTAACCTATTGTGCGCTTTCTCCCTCTTTCTTTTCTCTCAGGCCAAAACAGAGAGTGTGAGTAAGTGTGGAAAAGGAAGAAAAAGAGAGAAAAGGGCACACGTAAGAAGGAAGCAAAGGGAAGGCGATGAAGGGAAGGAGGAAGAGAGAGAGAGAAAGAGAGAGAGAGAGAGAGAGAGAGAGAGAGAGAGAGAGAGAGAGAGAGAGAGCAAGGGGGGGGATTGAGGAGAGTCAGAGAGGGAAAAAAAGAGAAAAAGGATGAGCTCATGGAAGACTAGTGTGGACCAGTCTTGTGCTGGGTTGCGTAATCCACCTTATGCCGCTTTTCATGATGTGGAATGCACTCACAGGTAATTAATGTGCATCGCCATGGAGACAAATCTGTCCTCCAGCAGTGGTGGTGAAGGTGTGGGCCGTTCCAGCACGATGCACTTTCTCCCTTTCACACTGTTTAAAATGCACGAAAACAATATTACGGCCACTGTTCACAACTCATTTCAATGAGGTTGAAGCTTTCTGTTCCAGCCAGCGAAGAGAAGGATTCGTAGAAGCTTAAAGCTGAGACACACACTCCAGCATGAGCTCTGAGTTCACACCGTGGGTGTGAATACGCATGATGTGGGCTTTTGTCAGAGTGTTAGATTACTACATAAAAAACAAGGCCAATATTCAGACTGGCTGCAGTTATTGGAACTCGAATTAAAGCTTTAGAACTGGTTTTCCAGACAGAGATTGAGCCTAGTGCTCTTTGGAGAGTCTCCATACAGGAGATGCCACTAATAAAATTCACAACATTTTTAGCTACTAAATAGACTGTAGTAAAAAAAATAATAGCACTTTCATAGTACTTAATGAATAATTCACAGTAGATACCAAATAATGCATAGTATACACTGAATAATTCATAGGAATTTAAAGTTTCATGATTTATAGTAAATACTCAATAATTCCGTGTAGTTACTGAATTATTCATAGTAGTTGCGGAGATAAATCATGAGACTTCGTAATAGTTACTAAATAAGTCACAATAGATACTCTAATTCATCATAGTTACTGAATAGTACATAGTAAATGTGGAATAATTAATAGTACATGCTGAATATTTCACTGTAGTTACTGAATGATTTACCGTAGTTACTGAATAAATTATAGCAGATGTTGCATAATTCATTGTAGCATCAGAATAATGCAGTAGAATTGCTGAACAACTAATGTGAATGGCTGAATAAACTGTTGAACCGTACTTTTTCAACATTAAAAAGCAGTTGTTAAAGATGTTATGATCTATTAGGTAAGGGATGTTGCTTTGCACTGGTTGTGACAATATTTCTTTAGAGAGCGGTGTCACGTTCACCCTGACCCACATCTCGAGCTCAGATTTGTTGCTTTGCCACTCAGTATTGGCGCATTGTTGTTTAGTCCACTAAACAGGGTATTCAGGTAGATTCTAAACCATACAAATAAAAATTCACTTTCTGTTTCATCCATGCTATCCCTGAGATGAGTAGCTGCACCTCCTCTCTTGACTATTTCCTCCGTTGAGAATTCCAATGATGTCCATTGCCGTTTGTGACATGTACTGGGGAGGAAAGGGATGACGTGAATGTGAAACCATTTACGTCCTCCAAAAGTAAACACTAAATAACAAGGTGGAACCCTAAACCAGATCACAGTGTGGTACAGCAGAGAGGTAGCAAAGACACTCTGACGGGGGAAAAACAGAGAATCAAAGCAAGAGTCAGGGTCGGTGTCGGGGTGGACCTACAAACACAGACACAAAGACAGGGACACTTATACAGGTGAAGGATGAGGAGCAGCTGTAAAAAGTGGGGTGACAAAAAAAAACAGGTGAGAACACTAAACAGGAGGGCAGGACACGGGCAGAGCTACATGGAGCAGGGAAAACAAGGCAGAGTGTGACCGAGAGGAGCAAAACAAAAGCAGGAAGCACGTGGCACATGAAAACAAAGACAGGGCATTACAGATATAGGCAGAATAGAAAGGGGTGAAACAGAATAGGGCGAAACTGTTATAACATTCAAGTTTTTGCCACTGTAGTGCAACAAGACTTTTATCCAGTGCTGTAACCTGGAGTGATATTGAATCGACATCGGTATCAGAATGTCTTGCAAGGTAGTGAAAGCTGAGGTCAGGACAGGGAGTGGCTTCCATTCCTCGCATGGCTTGTTTCTTTGAATGAAACCATTCGGGACACCCTTGAGACCATTTCCACTCTGGGGGTGTTAATTAAACTACTGATTATTTCAATTGTTTTGGGGATGGCCAACATGATGAGGTGTTATTGAGAAGCTGTTGAACATGAAATAGCAGGGGGGGAGCAGTGATTACTGTCAATTAGTTCTTCGCTGCTGCAGATGACCTCTGTCACCGTCTGTTAAGTGGACGTGGATATATTTTTGCTTCCCATCACCTCGTGACAGACCAGCTCCATCCCTGCGTGGCCTGTCACTGCTTAAAGAGCTGTCTGTTCTGCTTAGATTATAATACTCACTGTCTGTCTGACGCACGTTTCTAATGGACCCGATGACAGACTGACAATAAGTGGCTTCCTCCTCAGTTATTATGAACACTGCATGAAGTCTGCTGATGATGGCCTGGTTAACTTTGGTTTCTGAAGTGACTGCAGATTCCTTACTCCCAATTTTCTCTCAGATCTTTGTTTTGTCGCACCTTCAGTTAGGACAGACTACAAGACTGGGCCTCCAAATTCCACAAACCTCAATCCAATCAAGCATCTGTGTGATGTTCTGGACAAACTAGAGTCCATGGAATCTATGGAAGCCCCACCTCTTAGCTGACAGGATGTAAAGGATCTGCTGTGGATGCAGATACCCCATCACCTTCAGAGGCCTTGTGGAGTTTCCTTGACAGATCTGAGGTGTTTTGGTGTCTGGTTTTAATGATATTACTACTACTATATAAGTAATATTGTTTGTCACCATTACTAAAAGGCAGTTTGACTGAGCCCCACTAGTTTGACTGTCTGTGCCCCACTAACCTCATTCATCCACAAACAGAAAGAGACATGAGGACAAACAACAACAAACTCCCGGCGAGCCATGCAATCCGAACACACACACACACACACACACACACACAAAGGCACTCACACACACACACACACACACACACACACATATATACACACACACACACACACACATATACACACACACACACACACACACACATGCACATATACACAGTGACATATTTGCAAAGCTGGGCAGCAGTGGAAACAGATGTGCCCTCAGTGTGTGTGTGTGTGTGTGTGTGTGTGTGTGTGGTGATGTGGAGGGAGAAAAATGGGGGTGCACTCACACACTGGCATTATGTAAGTTTTTGATTTATAGAATTTGCATGTATTTGCATAGCCATACATCAAGCCCAGGCCTCGCCTATAGTACAGAATGACTGACCACACATGTTTGATCCAGCCTTAATCTTTCACCATCTTACCACACAGCCATGACTGATGATTTCCTTGACTGTCCACAAGACTGAGGTTGTGCACAAAAAGCTGGCTCACATACAGCAAATACACTGGTGCTTAAAGGTTTGTGAAATTTTTCCATTCCTCTACATAAACACAACCTAAAACATCATCAGATTTTCAGGAAGAGCACCCAATTAGACAAACGTATATAAGACAGTGGATAATTTGTTTTCGCCCTAATAGTGCTGCAGTGAGCTCCAGCACCCTCACAGCCCTGGTGGAGCAGCTTTGAAGGTGAATGGATGTATGTATGGATGGACTTTTTTCAGTGAAGGCTTTAACCTGGGGAAAGTGAATATCTGTAAGGGGGGGGTCAAAAAGTAGCATTGCCTAGTTGCCATGTACCAAATCCTTTTAAAAAAACAAAGTAAACTCACCAAAAAGCTTTTTTTGTTGGTAAACGTGGGTGGGTGGATGCTTATACTTGGGGCTAAATGCCTTTCACGGACGTCTGGGAACCATTTTATTATCCCGTCCTCTCTGACTTAGTCCTGCTTTAGACAGCTCGTTATTCCTCTGCAAACACACACGCGCTCCAGAGCTGTCGCCCCGTTGCCTGAATGCCGCACGACTGCAATTTAATCGTCAGCAGCTCAAGATCGTTGGCGCTGCCCACGTTGAAATAAGTAAATAAGTAAGGAGCCACTCTGCACGATGGGTCATGTGCATGTCCGCCCTAAACATATGGGCTCTTTAGAAGTGTGTTTGCTGCTCGTTCACACTTGGCAACGATCTGAGACATTATTTCTTCAACATAAGCCAACACTGTAGTTGCTAACTGGCAGAACATCATACTTGAATAGTCTACAAATGGTGCTTTACCACTGAGAAAAGGAAACATGGCATACCACGAACAAATCTTTTTCCATTACAAATAAAGCGACCCGCACCCGAGCTGAACCCAAGCTGTTCAATGGCAGGGCCAAAAGTGGGCCACAACTGAATTGACTGCATCACTGCTTTATGATTGGTCAAAATGTTGACATCACTACATGGAAGTAGGCCATTGTATTTTTTACTGTCTGTCCAAAAACAACAACAATGGAAATATGAACTAACTGGGAATTTCACAAAATCCAAGCACTACTGTCTGTTTGGGCTGAAGATAAATTTCAGTGGGAGTTTTTGACGCTGTGAGAAATGTGTACCAGGACACTGGTGCACTAACATGTTAGGTAGATTAGGTTTTCAACAAGACTATAATTAATAAACGACCACAATAACAAAAGCAGCTCTGATAGAAAAACTTTCTGCTCGTTTGACTCCATGGACCTGGTTTTGGGACGATGACCGGCCACGAACTGTTACTGGACTGAGATACACTGGAAAATCAAAGTTTATTACAACTTACCATCGCAGTACAGTTAAGGTACAACACGGTTCCTGTACAACTACAGAGTGTCTGAAGTGGTAAAAACGAGCAAATTGTTTCACTCCAGCTTCCATCTTAAACCCCCGTTGTTTACAGTCAGGAATAAGGAGCAAATTATGACCACTGAGATGTACTGAGATGTAGAAGTCACTTAGAATCTAGAATGTAGAATTTGGGACGTAGAAGTGCCCCCCTCCCCCCAACGTAGATGAAGACCACCCAAAGGCAAACACCTGGCAGGGAGTATATAAGACGCGGTCACGTGATGGTCTCAGAGTTTACGAGTTGAGGAGGAGCGAACCAGTCGCAGCAGAGCGCGCGGGCTCAGCGGGAGGAGCTGTCCAGAGCGCGTGGTGCTGAACTGGAACTCGCTGGGTCTCCTCAGAAACACAGCTGATCACAGTCTGAGCTGCTGCTGGAGAGAAGATCGCGCGAGTCTGACCGGACAACCCTCCCGCGTGTACAACACAGAGGCTCCCACGCGCCGCGATGGCTTTCATGGTGAAGCACATGATCGGGGGTCAGCTGAAGGACCTGACCGGGGGTCTGACGGAGGAGAAGGCGGAGGGCGAGAAAGGCGAGGCCGCGGCCAAGGGGATGACCCAGGAGGAGTTCGAGCAGTACCAGCAGCAGCTCGAGGAGGAGAAGTAAGGACAGCAGTGCGCGTTGGGTGTGAATGAAACAGCTCGTGCGCTTGCTGTTGCCTGTCTGAGGGGTGTTTTACGCTGCGTGGGTTGTGGGAGGTTGGTGGGCGGTTTGGGGGGGCTTCTTTCTTTTGTGCTCCCCAAAGGCGACGTGCGTCTTTGCGCGTGGCTTTGCGCGCTTCCAGCTGTCAGTCCCGCTCAGGGAGAGCGCGCGACACGGTGGCTCGTGCTGCCTAAGCTCTAAAATCAACGAGCAAACTTGCCGGTGTTGGAAATGACGTCGAAAAGGAACTTTTTAACTCGCTCTGACGCACTGAGGGGCTTTTCGTAAAGGCAGCTCGCTCCAGGCGCTCGTGGATCAGAGTTGGGTGTCCTGTCAGTTCCAGTTCAGAATGTAGTAATACTAATAATAATGATAATAGTAGTAGTAGTAGTAGTAGTAGTAGCAGTTAGAACAGGGAGAAGAATAGCAACAACAGGATGCATACGTGTTAATAATAATAATAATAATAATAATAATAATAATAATAGTAATAATAAGAAGGAAAAGAATACTAACGACAATAATTTAAAAATTAGTAGTAGTGGAAGACGTAATGAGAAGAACAGCAACAACAGTAATAACTGTAAGTAATAACAATAATGACAACAATAGTATAAGTAGTAACAATAAGAAGAATAGCAACCACAACAATAATAAGTGTTTGGAATAACAATACTAATGTTTATATTGCTAAAAAAAACAATAATCAACATAACAATAGTAAGAATCATGATAATAATACCACTAATAATAGCAACAATAACACAGGTTCCACCTTCTCCAAATAAACCCCATTTGGACCCTAACAGCACTGATGTAAAGCCCACCAGAGTCAGTTATTAACATGAAGACGATCCGGCTCCGCAGGAGCAGGAGCCCATATGGTGCTTAATCATTTCATGCTCTGTTATGCATGATCTTCTCACATTTGCTGCAGCAGAGTGAGTGAGTGAGTGTGTGTGTGTGTGTGTGTGTATGTGTGTGTCTGTTTGTGTGTGTGTTGGCTGAAGCTCAGGCTAAATGGGACAAGGGTTCGAGCTGTGACTTCACCAGGGTCCAGCACAAATCCAGCAGCCACTTCTTACTACAGACACGTTTGTGGCTCATCAGGACTCAAAATCAGAGCCTCGGCAGGAGGCCGTGAGTCAGCGCCGGAAATAGAGTGGATTTCTGACACTTTCCAAAGTGCCAGATCTCAGACAGGAGAAGAAGCTTGAAACACCACCGAACTATAAGAGCTATAGCTGTAGCTCTTTAGGTCTAGAGCTGAAGAGGTGTGGTGTAGTTAGACACATCATTCACAATCACTGGAGGCTTACTCATATAATTACCCCCTGAGTAATACCTCCAATACCCGGTCTACACTGTACAATTTTATTCTGTTCCCAGACAAAAGACGACATTAGTGAAACAATTGCGTTGATTTCTTTGGTCATGGCTCTTAAATGGTGGTCCTACATAAAACTGTGAGAGAGGTCCAAAGACTACCGTCGTCACAACGACCAAAGACAGCTTGCAATTATTTTTTGACAATGTGAGAAATTTAGGACGACCATCTCACTGTGTGAGTTCTGCTTCGTCTACAGGCTAGCAAATCAAAATGCAGCATGAAATGATCAACACAACATATACAAATCCAAACCACACACACACCATCATACATCTACACACCTTCACACACACCATCGTACATCTACACACCTTCATACACACACCATCATACATCTACACACCTTCACACACACCATCGTACATCTACACACCTTCACACACACCATTGTACATCTACACACCTTCACACACACCATCATACATCTACACACCTT
>JBBPCX010069367.1:0-11428 GCA_037974365.1 Hydrocynus forskahlii | reverse complement strand
AACCGAGGAGGAATCTGGAACCGAACCTGTGTTCTCCTCACCAGCTCACACAGTATCAACTACTTTTACAAACAAAATTTTTTTACTGCTTTCTTGTTTGTTTGGATTTATTCTCATGGAATAAGAATAAGGAGATACATTTAAATGTGTTTTGTGAGATAACAAAAACTGTGATTTGCAAAGAGGCTGTTTCTGTAGCTTTTTTTGCCATTGGTGGACTGTAGTGGACTTTTTGAATTCCAGAAAAGTGATGATATGGGCCCTTTAATATATTGAAAGGCATCACAATTGTAATAAGTAGCTATAAAATCCCAACACTGATATTTTTCCATGCAGCTGTTCTTTGTTCTAGCTGGACTGAAAGGAAACAGGGAGTAAATTCGGACGTCTAAAAGAGACAAAATGTCAGTCATCAGTGTCGGGATGTTCAGATGACACTGAGCTGTGCTGTAGTTGGACTTTAACCGAGTTTAATGGAATTAACCTATGGTCTGACCAGATTAACCAATGCGACAGCTACAGTTTTATGGGGACATCTGAACGTCCCTGGTCAGTTTTGTAGATTAGTATAAATCCTCAAGTGCACATTGTAACGCATTAAATTATCATATTAAGGGGAAAAAAACCCCATAAACTATAACCTGTGCAAAAGTTATGTTTCTCTTTTTAAAAAAAATTCCAGCATTTGAAAACGTACATAGAAATATTTAATATGTATTTTGCACCAAAAATAACATTTAAGTTTGTTTTGTGTACATGTTAACTTATTTTCACTATCAACAAAACACCATGGCGGGTGTGTTCGGTGGGGGGGTCTGGGAGGGGGTAGGACAGTATATACACATGCTTTTAAGCACAGGTAGACTAAAAGAGCAGTTTCTGGCCTCAAAATGAGAAGAAAAAGCTTCATAACTGGACTCATGGGACGATATGTGACTCTAATGTCATGAAAAGCGTATAGCAGCGTATTGTACACGTAGGTCCTTACTCTGTTTGCATTGCTGTGCTAATATGACACAATGCTTTTCAACATCACACTTCCTGACTGTAATATATGTAACCCTGCCAGATTGTTGCTTCACTTATAACTTTAAAACATAAAAATACTCTAATTTAGATTTTTTTTTTTTCATATTCTCCTTTAACTTGTGTTCCTATTTAAGTTGTTTTACTTTTTATTTTTAGATTTGTTTTTAAAATTTAACTTTGTACTTATTTTATTAAGTTTGCACAGTCTTAAAAGGAGCGGTTCAGGATACATTTCACAGCGGGTTGAGCTTCTGGAACTGTGTATGTGACAAATACAGAAGCTTGATCTTGAAAAGAGAAAGACAGACCTGCTCTCTGAAGATTAACGGGAGCTTCGGGCGAAGGCCGCGCTGGCTGTAATGACGCTGGACCTTCAAAACGTTCCCAAACTCTCAGAGCCTCAGTCCACTGTGAAATGACCCAACGCTGGCACCTGCCCTGTTAGAGAGACTCTCTCTCCCACCCCCAGGGTGTGTGGGGGTGTGTGTTAAATTGAATTGTGAGGCTGTCAGTGTCATCTGCACATGCCTTTACAAGTTATTAATAACCCGCTCCATATATATGTGTGTGTGTGTGTGTGTGTGTGTGTGTGCATGCAAAAATATAACATCATGATACATGAGACATTTTCAGGATCCACATTATGTATCGGAACATTTTTCCTGAAGTTTGTGAACAAGTTAGAGCTGATATGAACTATTTTAATGAAATAATAAAAAAATAACCCTTTAGTACGTAAATCTAAGTAAATCAAATAAAGCAATAAGCTTGTTTTTACTTAAGACAGAAAGAGATTTGTTGTTTTATACGCTGTTTAGACACTTATTAAACCCTGTTCATTTGCTTATTATACACTTTGCACTGTTATACACTATTATACATTGTTTATATACTTGTTATACACTGTTTATAAACATACACTGTACACTGTTTACATTTATACACTAATGCATGCTAATACACAGGCTGTACACTGTTTATACACTCATACACTTCAAATGCTTATTATATACTTTGCATTGTTATGCATTATACATTGTTTATACACTTATACACCGTTTGCAAACTCATACACTATATACTTTCTATACTTATACATTGTAAAACGCTTTTGGTACACTAATACACTGGCTATACACTGTTTATACACATTATGCACTGTTTATACTTATTTTACACTGTAATATGCTCATTGCACACTAACGCTAATACACTGGCTATACACTGTTTATACATGTTTTATACATTGTTTATAATCATTATACACTGTTTACACATTTTCTATACTTGTTCTAGATTGTAATACACTTATGGTAAACTAATACACTGGCTATACACTGTTTATACTCTTATTATACACTACTACGCACTAATACACTGTTTATATACTTTATGCACATTATACAGCGGCTATACACTGTTTATGCACTCTACACTGTTTGTTTTTCTCAGATTTTTGTCCTTTTCCGGCCATCTTAGCTGTAATGTCACAGACTCTTTCCCAGACGAACATTTTAAAGGGGTTTTGACCGTCCCGTCTCTCTCTCGCCATATATAACAGTTGTGACTTGACCACGCAATCACACTAATAAAATGTGTTTGAACCAGTTTACCAGCCATGTTGTAACGTCGTTTGATTTTTAAATGGAGAAGATGCTCCGTCATCTGTCCCTATATACGTAGTCAGTTCACTACATATGTAGGAAATAGTGTTTTAGTCTCTAGAAACAAGTGTTTTAGTCTCTGGAAACATCCAGTTTGTCTGTTGCCTGGAAAAGCCCCCACCTATTCAGCTTGGACACAGCTCATTTTAAGTGTTCAGTTCAATGGCAATAATGGAAAACCATCTGTTTTCCATTAACTAATGGACTAGTTTTGATTGTTTTCCCTTCTGAAAAAGTTTCTTTCTTCTCCAGACAGTCTTCTAGCCCCCACTCTCACAAATAAGCTTAACTGAAAACTCTGTAATGCATTAATACTTTTGTGCATTAAAACAGAATATTTGAATGTACTAATACATAATACTTTCATGTATTAATACAGAATCCTTTTATGCATTAATACACAATACTTTAATGTACTTATACATAGTATTTTATTGTATTCATACAGTATACCTTAACACATGAATACAGAATACATTGATGCATTAATACACAATTTTTTATATACAATTATACTTTTTTAGTGCATTATTACAAAATACAAAACACATTACATAATAAGTGTATGTATTAATACATTAATATTGTGTTAATACAGATTGCTTTATTGCATTTTTACAGAACTGGTGTCTCAGCCAGTCTGACTGTAAAGAGTGTTAATGTGACTCTGCTGTAACTTTAGGGTTGGAGTCCCATGTGTTTCCACTTGCTCTTGTCCTTTGAAAGCAAGGACGCTAACTGAGCATGTGCAGCTGTGTGACCACGCCCACTTTCTCTCATAGCCCTTCAACAGCCAATCAGAGTCGTGTCATGGGGAGTTTTTTATTTTTTGGCCGCCTTTTTTTAAAACAAGGATTCAGTGGTGTGTGTGTGTGTGTGTGTGTGTGTGTGTGAGTGTGTGTGTGAGAGAGAGAGAGAAACATGCATGACTGCCAGTAAGTGGGTTATAATTAGTGCTAGCCTGTCTGATAAAGGGGATTTTTCATGCTTCTTCAAGTTTGTGTGTGTGTGTGTGTTTGCCAAATGCAATCAAGAAGGTCATATTTGACAGAAAACTGGGTCAAAGCTTTCTGATGGCACTTTCTGTTTAATAGTGACTTAATTACTTAATTAAAGTTGTATTTTGTAAGCATTAAGCAGCTGTGTGTTAATTTGTAGGATATATTTATCTTCAACACGCAGCGTCATGTTCATCAGAGTGTCCTCCTTAGAAAGAAACTTAAAATAATGCTTTGACTC
This sequence comes from Hydrocynus forskahlii, assembly GCA_037974365.1. Lineage (NCBI taxonomy): Eukaryota > Metazoa > Chordata > Actinopteri > Characiformes > Alestidae > Hydrocynus > Hydrocynus forskahlii. Next base: position 7,496 of record JBBPCX010069367.1, on the reverse strand, counting down.
CTTTCTTCTTCGCACTCTACAACACTGTGCAAAAGTCTTGAGTCCCTCAATTTCTTTCTGTTTTGCTTTGAATCACTTTGTTGGTACAAAAATACTATTTTATTCCTGTCAAACTGTGCTGTCTTCACCATATTGTGTAGATTAAAGGAAAGAAATGTGAACAAATGTTTAACTGTGACAGGATGCAAAGTGTCTAAAGATAAGAAGAACCTAGATACAGGAGTTCCAGCCACTCAGCATTCAGCACCACCAGTATACTGATCACCGCCTGATCATCTGGTTCTTCACTGGTTCAGGTCTTCAGTTAGATGCTCTTTGTTCTGCTTGAATGATTCATACGTAGGTCACTGTGTGTCTTAACCAAAAGAAACATTCCTCTGAAACTGGTCAGGTTCAGGGACTGGACTGGAAATGAGAGAACTTTGAAAGACCTTCAGGAAGCCTGGAGAACTGTTCCTCAAGACCACATTAACATACAAGAAAGTCTGGATTTTTGGAAGCAAAATATGAATAAATGAGGAGTGACTTAAGACTTTGCACAATACTTTGAACTGAAACTCCCACGGGGGTCTGAGTGTTGATGAGTGTTGACATCATGACTACAGACTTAAATATATGATGTTATTTGCAGGGTAGTATCATCACTAATACCATTGCAAATATTTACAGCGTTTTTTTTGTTTTTTTTTTGCTGCAGTTAAGCCTTCATACTCTTAAAGAGCCCATATCACTGAAAAATGTATTTGTAATAGCTCATACAGTCCATGTACTGAAACTAAACTACAAAAAAAGTCTGTTTGAAATGAGTTGTTTTTGTGATGTCTCAGAAACTAGCTTGTTTATGTTCATCCACCAATTCAGTCTGTGGCATTTTAGCCTGGACCATCCAGCCCCACCTTCATGAAAAAGTTATCGCAAAGCAAATGTCATGTTGTCCGGCTGACCTATAAAAAGCCGCCTAATATAATGATGCTTATAATGAGGATCACCAGATGAGTGTTAGATATTTAAGGAGCTATTAAGTGCTGAAACAGTAACGAATGCATTTGAAGTTAAAGGACAGTCTAGAATTTGACTCTGTAACACCAATAATAGGAGTCAGACCTGCACTGTTAGAAAGGAAACTGGGTTTATTTGACATGTTTATATTCACTCAACAACTTTGTGAGAATAACAAAAATAAAAATCTGCAGGTTATGAAATAAATGGGTAAGTGGTTAAAAACCTGTGGGGTGGCAAAACCTGTGGGGTATCAATCTTAAAAATGTGTTAAAAGGACTATTGAGAGGTTAGGAAGGGGCTGTTGACTGTTTTTGGTCTGAAAACACCCCCTCTATTGTTCGGAGAATCAGAAGAGGCACGGGTTGGATTTGTGTGGGACTTAATGAAAGCTTATCTTATATCAAAAAATCAAGACAAATTTCAAGAAACTCAAATATTTGGGGCGTTATTGCCAGTTGATAAAGAGAAAATATACTTATTTTTACTGAAAACATTTTTGGAGAGCTAGGTGTCCCTAGACTTTGAACAGGCAGCGTACAGAAGGCTTGGGGAAGGGCTGGCACTCTAGTAAAATGGGGACAGAATAATGGGTGGGTGGAGACAGAGAGAGCGAGACAGAGAGACAGAGACAGTGGGGTAGAGCGGGAATAGCCGTGAGAGAGGAAAGAGAGACAGACCTCTGCAGCTGACTGCCTAGGTCTTGCTCTCGTTTTAGAGGGTTAAGTGGACGGATAGACAGATAAAGTAGAGAAAGGGAGAGCGAGAGAGAGAGAGAGAGAGAGAGAGAGACAGACTGGGAATATGGATACCTTGGCTTTAGAAGCCACCCTGCCAAAGAAGGGTCCAAACAGCTCAGTGGTCCCAGGCCCCCTCGCCCCCACCCCGGCTAAACGCAAACCTGCCAAAAAAACTAAGAAAGCTGTTGTTTTCTTTGAGGTCGAGATCTTGGACGCCAAGACCAAGGACAAGCTCTGCTTCCTGGATAAGGTAAGATCTAACTTTTACTCTACATGCTGCTACACTGAGTCTGTCCGCTATAAGACGGGACCGTTAAAGGAGGAGTTTTCTTCACTGAAATTTCATGAAAAAGTCACATTTCATGTGCTTTAGTTTTGCACTGGAGCTGCTGTCACTCTGTTCTCTATTCCTCATGCACTTTAGTCCACGTTTCTAGACAACAGTGTGTCTTGCAGCATCACATAAGTGAGCTCATCAGAGATCACTGAGCACCTCTGCACAGTGTGAGGCGACTGTGAGGATCTACGTGTGCAGTTTGCCTCAGGGTAAATGTCAGGAGCCAGTTTTAATATTCCCAGCTCTGTTGCGACACTTACATTTAAAGAAGCATTAAACCATTAGCTGGTCACCTTTGGGGTGAGGGGATATTTGTTTAGCTGGAGCATTCATTTAATCCTGAGGCAGACACACATTAGCAGTGTGTCTCTCTTGTTTGGGCTGGTGCTATCTATAGCATGTGCGCTAATGCTGCTCTCTGAGGAGCGCGGGTTCCTCGGTGTAGTCTTGCATGGTGCCGTGTTACGGTTGGGCGGTGCAGGAGCCGGAAGCCTCGAAACTCTCTCGCCCTCACCGAGGAATCTGTAACGAGGTGTCTAGGGTGTCCCGAGTCGTTCTCGCAGGATTATCTGGGATCATGCTGCGGCGCGACCCCCGGTGACCTGCGGCACCTCGGCGCTGACATCACCACGGAGCTGGAGCTGCTGTGACGTCAGGATAGAGTTCAAAACTGCTGTGATGTCACCGTGGAAGTATTGCAATATCGCCATGAAACTGAAGAAAAGATAAACCTTTATTAGTCCACGAAACCACTGTGATGCCACAGTGGAAGTATTGCGATATCGCAGCGGAATTTAGACTGCTGTGATGTCACAGTGGAAGGGATGTTGTTGTGATGTCACAATAGTGTTAAAACTGTGCACTGTGGAAGTGAAGGTATTGTGATGTCACAATTATATTGAAATGCCTGCTCACAATGGAAATTAATTGTGACATCACAATAACTTCACTTCCACTGTGACATCATGGCAATTCCATGGTGATATTAAAAGTGATTTCTTTTTATTTTACAGTATTTCACAAATTTCAGTTAAAACAGTTAAACATGGCCCAGAAGAGCCTACAGTGACTTAATCGTGCTGTAATTAATCGTAACAATGATAAAGATAGTCATATTGCCCAGCCCTGTCACCAGTTTGCAGCACTGTCATAATGCTCAGTGTGTGCATGTGTGTTTAAGGGCAGTATACCTAGGATTACGGCTCTAAGTGTGTGTTCAGAGGTCTGAAATCTATGACGTTTTTGGTATCACACAAGACGTAGACACTTTTAGGACAAGCAGTGTTTACTGTGTGTGTGTGTGTGTGTGTGTGTGTGTGTGTGTGTGTCTTGAAGAATGACAGCTGTTGTAAGGGGACAACAGCCTTGGCTGCTAAATTTACCACAGATTTCTTGCCCACACACACACACACACACACACACACACACACACAGACCCTGTACAGATTGTGTATTTGTGTTTCTTGGCAAACAGGTGGAGCCCAATGCGACCATCGGAGAGATCAAGTCGATGTTCCATAAGAGCCGTAAGTGAATCAACACATTGAATGTGTTAATGGTCTATTAGTTAAGCAATTTTACCTTTCTCCTACGTTAACACACACACACGCACACACACACAGACACACACACACACACTGGATGAGCTTGTTATTTGACTGATCAGTTGGATTATTTGAGTTAAAGCAGGGCAGGTACTCAGAGATGGGACTGATACTGATATCGATACTGGCACTGCTTATGAATCCAGATACCTGCCAATACGCCATCGGTCCCCCTCTCCAATAAAACATAGACATCACATGAAAAGCTGTAGAAGATTCAGTAGTGATTCTGTTGTGGTGTGTTGGAGAAATAAGGATCGAAACTGTGTCCTGAGTTTCTGGTTCTATAATGAGGGAGGAGCGTCGCTACAAATGTTCTGATCAACAGAGCGCCGCTCCGTCCTCCACTGATCCAATCCAGCATCCACAGTCTGGAAACGCAGCTGTGTGAGAAAGTATTAACACCCACAGCGGCACCATCTGAACAGGAGACTCTCCAGCTTTCAGTACTGAACAGTATAAAAAGCAAATGGTGGCACCTGGTAGCTTAGTGGTTAGGGAGCTGTCCCTGCGAGCAGAAGGTTGTGGGTTCAAATCCCAGGACTGCTAATGGCATCACTGCGGTACCCTTGAACAAGGTACCGTCCCCACACACTGCTCCCTGGGCGCTGTGTTCCTGCCTGCCTGCTGCTTCACTTGGTGAATGGGTTAAACGGATTAAATGTAGAGAAAGAATTTGCTGTGGTGTGTTCATGTATGACAGAATGGTCACTTTCACTTTTTCACTTTCAAAATATAAATTTATATTTGCACATATATATAAAAAGCAAAACGTCAAATGTACATCATTTTCCATTCACCCCAAAAGTAGTCAATCAGACAAGACCTTTTAAAAGTCTGTAACTGACAATTAGTGCCAAAGATCTTTATGCTCCTTGACCTTTGTATGACCCATAAAGATACTTTATGCTTTAGACGTTAGTATGACCCCGTGCTTGTTTACGCGATTTGAGCTGTTCCAAAATTTATGGGGAGGGCAGCTGCACCTTAAGTGACTTCGGGAAGGGGACGAGCTGACATTCTATAAATTACACAGACAGATGTTAATGGAATGTATATCCCCACTAAGAAGTTGCTTTTATGGTGTACTAGGGTAACGACTATAAAAGAGACAATGATGATACTAACTAACTGCATTCTGTGTGATGTGAACTTTATTTGCAAAGAGAATAAACCATAAGCTTGAAACCAACAGAGAGTGTTCCGTGTTCCTCTTTCACCATTGATTTAAGAGATTTTTCCAAATGTTACCTCTTATTTTAGAACTGGAGCTATCAGGCTAAAGTTGCTAACAAACACTAGAAGTCTCTGGTCACCCAAACCTTTTCCATATAACACAGCCTCAAAACAGCTCGTTCAGACCATCCAGCTCTACATTAAGACTTGTGAATGTGGTTTAGGACATAGTATGACTGAGCAATAATAAAGAACAAAACATTACTTTGTAGTCAAATGCTGCCAGCACCGTGTTTACACAACAGGGTCTGTTTTCACAAATCATATAAGGAGTATGAGTGCTATCTAGAATCTGTTTGCAACAACCTACATAAATACAGAGGAATCTGATCCAAAATCAGTCATCTCCAGCTGTTGCCAACTTAATGAAGATCCAAATGCCATTTGAGCTGGTTAGGAGAAGTTTTCGGGATGTTTTTACAGAAAATATTTGAACGCCTATTGACTTCTACTGTTTGTTAGCTTAACTGAAGAAGCAAAGTCAGGGCTCGCGTCTGGTTGAGTACATCTTAGGTCAGTGGGAAAATGTGTAGAATTTTTGCTGAACTATTTCTTTAAACAGACTCCAGCAGTTTTAGTTCAACAGTAATTCACTGTCAGTTGTCAGCTGTGAATTGTATAATAATCAGTTTTCCACTTAAATAAACAACAGGATTGTGGAAACTTCACAAAGTCATGAAAACCTAACATCCAAGCAATACACTGGTCAAGCCCTTTCAATTATCGCAGCTTTTGTTTTGATTTGACATCATACACAAGTTTTGCTGGCTGTTGGAGTTTATTGTTTCTGGTTTGTTTGTGTGTGTGTGTGTTTCAGACCCTCAGTGGTATCCGGCCAGACAGTCCATTCGTCTCGACCCCAGTGAGTATTTAGTTGAATTCAGCCCCACATAATATTATTTTCCATTAGGGTTGTCATGATGACTTACTTAATATCGATTACTCAATTAAAACATAATTGGTTCAAGTTTGTGTTCTCGATATATCAGTTTAGTGAAAAAGCCTTGTTCAGTCTGAACGTTCTCCACAAGGGGGCGCTTGCATTGGTGCTCAAATCATTTTGGGTGCACCACTGAAAGGGAGGAAACTCCCCAGGAGCAGGATCTCACAAATGTGTATACATTTGGAGTTCAAAATTTCTAGTGTATACAGTAAAACTGTTGGATTCTTCAGTTATTTAATAATTTCGGCTATGAATTCTTCGGTTATTGATAAAAGTTATAAAGAGTGTTTCAGCCTGGACTGCTTTTTGAATGAGACAGCCAGTCAGAACAGAGCTTATTTGCATATACTGGCCGCAGTTTCAGTGATAATGCGCAGATTGGCTACGTTGATGATGATTATGATGATGTACCAATGCATTGTGGGACTGTGTTGCAGAGGGCAAGTCTCTGAAGGATGAAGACGTATTGCAGCACTTACCTGTGGGCACGACGGCAACTTTCTACTTCAGAGACCTTGGAGCACAGATCAGCTGGGTCACGGTAACAAACACACACACACACACACACACACACACACACACACACACACACACATTTTCATCATCCCCTACACCACACATACCATTCACACACTTTATGATGAAGTATTTCCCTAATACAGTGAGCAAATAAATGAAGACAATGTCTTTGAAAGCAGTATTTAAACACAAAAAATTACAGTTTTCCCTCTAACCCCAAATGTAGCTGATCAGTCAAGACATCAATCAAGCACACTTGTAGGTGTGGTTTAGAACGAAGAATGACTCACTGTGAGCTGTAAAAAAGCTGAACAAAAGTTCACAGGCAGTTTTTTACAGGCATCCGTTTCAGGCAGCACCTGGCCTGGAGAGAACTGACCTGTGATTAGAGTTCTCTGTATTGTGAGAAGTGTTGTTCATGTATGTATTACATGTGTTTATTTCACACTCTAGGAATTTGTCTGCAAATTCCACCCTATACAAAGATGGAGGGGGGATATATATAACCTGTGGAAGTATGTGAGCCTGCTGCCAACAGCGTGCCCCTGCAGGGTCAGAGAGAGAGGGAGAGTTTGGATGTGTGTTTAGAGGTTAAAGTGTTAGTCCAGCACAGATACAACAGAAGTCAGCTGTTTGTCCAGCCTTCATTAATGGGCCCTTATTTGAATTTGTCTTGCATTTATTTGTCCCTGTGAGGTTCATTTGTAATGTTTGTGTGGTATAAGATAAGATAAGATAAGGAAGAACTTGTCTTAAACATGCTCAATGCAACAAGAGGAAATAAAGATATACAATAAGAACAGAACAATAGTAATAGTGTAAGTGTAATATAAAAAAAAATAACTCTAACAAAGTAACAAATAACTATGGTAGATATAATAAAATAACATTATTAGTGCAAGTGATTATGAAAAGTGACAGTGTTTGTGCAAGTGATTATGAAAAGTGACATAGTGTTTGTGGAATGAATAAAAAGAGAGGTAGCAGCATGTGATTGGGGGATGAAACAGACATTCAATAGCATACAGATGAGTAAATAAAAGCAGATGAGTAATATTGCACGATCCGAGTGTGAACCAAATTACATTAATATTAATCCTGAGAGGATCACCTACAGA
>JBBPCX010069366.1:0-11428 GCA_037974365.1 Hydrocynus forskahlii | reverse complement strand
TCACTTAACTCGCTAATCACTTAACTTAACTCGCCAATCATTTAACTTAACTCGCCAATCACTTAACTTAACTCGCTAATCACTTCACTCGCCAATCACTTAACTTGACTCGCTAATCACTTAACTTAACTCGCTAATCACTTAACTTGCTAATCACTTAACTTAACCCGCTAATCACTTAACTCGCCAATCACTAAACTTAACTCGCTAATCACTTAACTTAACCCGCTAATCACTTAACTCGCTAATCACTTAACTTAACCCGCTAATCACTTAACTCGCTAATCACTTAACTTAACCCGCTAATCACTTAACACTGGCCAGCTGTGAACATTCACCCATGTTAAAATAAAAGTTCTATAAACACAACAGAAAGAGCGGCCGCTGACACACAGCGGTGCCTCTGTCAATATGGCGGCAACGTTGACATATGATGCTGCTGGTCATCTAGTCTAGTACAGAGGAGACCCAGTGAAGTTGACCAAAGCAGTGCCAGCCCGTAATTTCACGTTCATTGTATATATATCGTGTGTTTCATTCAAAATCATTTCAGTACTTTGCGTACATGCCACAGTTCTTCAAAATGTATTTTATACTGACAATTGGTGTACAATAGAAATTGTTCACACAATAAAAGTCAAGGACGATTTAATTTTTTTTTGTTTTTTTGAAGGCAGACATCATACACTCTATTAATCAAGACGGGATTTTACCAGTTTACCAGGATTACACAGTGAAAGATCCAATTTAATTCCATATATATCAGGTTTCATTCAATATATATCAGGTTTCATTCAATATATATCAGGTTTCATTCAATATATATCTGCTTTCATTCCATGTATATCTCCTTTCATTCAATATATATCAGGTTTCATTCCATATATATCAGGATTCATTCCATATATATTGGGTTTCATTCCATATATATCTGCTTTCATTCTACATATTTCAGGTTTCATTCCATATATACAGGTTTCGCTCTATATATATCTGCTTTCATTCCATATATATCAAGTTTCATTGAATATTTCCCGTTTGGCTTTCCAAAATATATATATATATATACATACATATATAAATGAATCTACGGCCACACAGATTTTGTAACTCAAAATCCATAATGGAATTGTGCTTTTGTGGAAATACAAACAGGGAACTTTCTCTCTCTCTCTCTCTCTCTCTCTCTCTCTCTCTCTCTCTCTCTCTCTCTCCTTTCATGTATCGTGTTCTAAGGTCATAACTTTATTTGTTCCGTTTCTGGGGAATGAAGGGAATAACAGTTACAAATGCAATAAATGTCTGTCGCTTTTAATTAAGGTTTATGTTGATACAATTATTAGCTATTGTTGGCATGAACTGTTCATAAATGCTAAAGTGGTGCTTCATAAATACATTACTCAGTGTTATGAAGTCTGTGTGTACGTCATCTTTAGATAGCGTTACTGAAGATTTCATTACGACTGAGACAACTTCGTCACCAGTGGTACCAAACCTTCTAAACTCACGCTTTGGATATTTTTTATTCTTTTTTCCAGAATTTGAAAATGGCAGTTATTTTTCACAGTGTGTTAAAATCAAAGGACGTATAGAAATTGTCTGTCCAATTTTTCAATTTTTACAATTGTCTATACTTTCATTTAGACGATTTTTATTTTAAAATAGCTTTTACCATTTTGTTCCGACAGAAGCAAAGTGCCAATATGTTAATGAACAACTTCATAGATAGCTGTACATGCCAGCCTTTGCATGTTCTTTTATTTTTATTGGAATGTATATTGAAATTCCTTGCATAACTTACAGATTTAAAAAATCTTCTGATTTAATTTTTTTGTAATTATTTTAGTTTCTTTAGCATCTGTTCCTCCCATCTGTTCATTGTTCCTTCCCAAACCTCACTATTAATATTTGTATTGTTTTTTTTCCTTTTTGTCCTGCCCCTCCTCTCTTTTACGTTGTTTTCCAGACAACTCCTGAGGTGAGAGAGGTTCTTGCAAAGCTAGGAGGAAAAGCTTCGGTTTAGGGTGGGACACGATGCCTTCTCTTCTTCTTCCCAATGTTTTTATTTTTTATTTTTCGGAGTCTGTAAATTAAAAGTAAAGGGGCTCCTTATAGTCATGCGTGAACACACCACGGCCTGAACAGTGGGAAATTCTTTCTCTGCATTTAACCCATTCACTAAGAGAAACAGGGGGCTGCCACCAATGAGGGGCGCCGGGGAGCTGCATGTGGGGACGGAACCTTGCTCAAGGGAACCTCAGTGATGACACTAGCAGTCGTGGGATTCAAACCCACAACCTTCTGCTTGCAGGGACAACTCCCTAACCACTAGACCACCAGCTGCTGTATGAGTCTACATTGAGTTAAACCTGTTTTTCCCCTGACCTTGACGTGCTCCACCTACTGGACACGCCCACAGTACAGGTGTACAATTAAAGAGTCTAATTCACCTGTTTGGTGCAGTTTCTCAACCCTGTCAACCCTGTTTTTCATTGCTCAGCTTCTAACTAGGGGTTGATAGCACGGTTAACCAGATTTGGAAGGTGGATGGTGACCCTTCTCAGCACAGCACTGACACTGACGTGGTGGTTATGTGTGTCTGGTACAATCAGGCAGAGCTTAAGAGCATCCTGCGAATCAAAACACCCTGTCGATAGCAGCTCTGTGGACAGGAACAGACCACTGATGTGGTGGCTGCTCTTTTCTTTTCAGATCCTTTATGTCTGAAGTAAAGGGCCAAAGTTCCAAACTGTGAGCTGTGAGCAACAGTGAAGCAGTCCAGGAGCTGAACCAACTTCATGAAATTGATGATATAACCAATGTAACTCAGCACTGAACTTTTCATGCTTTTGTTGTTTTGTACAAACACTTTAATCTGAGACCTCATTCTTTTAAAAGATATTCCCTCAGTTGACGTTTTAATGATGAAGTGGAGGGCGGCCTCGTGTCCAGTGGTTCTGGAAGGGACCCTTCTATCAGGTTATTGTAGTGAAAGGTGATCATATTCCACATCTCTGTCCACCAGTGCCTGTGTTATAACACCTGTCAAATGTGCATCAGGGGTTTATACGCTGCAGCCCCGCTATAATATTTCTCTGTATGGAGGTGTGGCAGTGGGTGGCGTTGTTACCTCACACCTCCAGGGTTGGGGGTTTGAATCCAGGTCCTGGTGCTCTGTGTGTGTGTGTGTGTGTGTGTGTGTGTGTGTGTGTGTGTGGAGTTTGCATGTTCTCCTGGTGGTGGCGTTGGTTTCCTCCGGGCTCTCCGGGTTTCTCCCACAGTCCAGAGACATGAGTGTCAGGTGAATTGGGGATTCGAATCTGACTGAAGGTGTAAATGAATGGCGTGTATGAACTGGCGCTGGAACCATTATAGCTTTTCAAAATCATTCATTTCACCCCCCCCCCAAAACCAAACCCCCCACCACTGTTTGTTTTCCGGCCATTACCCTAGTGAGGATTAAGCGGTTACAGAAAATGAATGAATGAATGAATAAATGAATGACTGTAGGTGTGGATGGACTGTTCTTCCTGATCACATCTAGCACTGACACGCAAGAAACAGCTGCTTTTCTTTTCCTCCGCATCACTCTAATGCACAAGCATCACCATCATCTAATCACTATTCATTTGAACCCATCAGCCATTCGAGTAGTCTTTGTGACTGAGGCTCCTGCTATTCATGCTCCAGTGATAATGAGAGCATTCTTACAAAGTCACTTCTGTCATTTTGGTCTAAAAGTTGAAGTTAGAGAATGTAATGTGCTTAGTATCATGCAGTACATCTGTAAGCACCTGAACGTCTGTTCATTCATCTTTTTATCTGTCTGTCTGTCTATCTAGCATAAAATAAACAAGGCAGTAGTGAGTAAAATGTATTTAAAACTGATGGAATACAAATGTAATGGCTTTTCTATGTAATATACCCAAGTAGAAGTTAAAGCATCATAACTGGAAAATTTGAAATGTGAATCCATTAAAATGTTGAATGTAAGGACGTACGTGTAACTGGTTACTACCCACCTTTCCAGAAGGGTGGGGAGTCAGAGAGCTGCTCTCTGTTTGTAAAAGCTGGAGTGTCGTTTCTGACAGCCTGGTGCAGGAAGCCTGAGTTCATCCCTTCTGACAGCTGTGTTCTTCTCTCCTCTTCCTCAGGTGCTGCAGATGGAAGGCCTGAAAGAGACGAGACGACTTTACAAGACAGTTTGGAAAGGGGGCATCAATATTTCATCACAACTGCGTTTACACACACAAACAAACAAAAAAAGCGCGATTGCATCTGGAACTTTCCTGCGGCGCTTCTCTTTCTCTGAGCTTCTCAGTCTCCGTCTCGCTCGTTTGCTCGCTAGGCCTGCACACGTCTCTTCTGAGCGCTCCTTCAGAGACAGGTGTGGGATTTTGAATCGAGACAGACAGAGCACGCTCTTTCCTTTTTTTTTCTTCTCCTCGAATGAAAGCTCAGTTAGTATTGTGTTAGGTAAAAGTCTGGTTAAGGAATGATTTATGGGACTTTAAACACTTCTTGGAAGTCGCTGAACTCGGAAAGACGGCATCTTGTTTTGTGCATGAAAAATACATTTCTCCCACTGATGTTTAATAAATGTGAATGAACGACTTCAAAAGAAAGCAAGGCAAAAAAACCTATTGTCATGGTCCTATAATAGTTCTTCTCTAGAGTTTCGTTTCTCACTGCATCGACTCGATCCTCAAAAAAAAGAGAGGAAAAACTTTTTTAGCAGTTAATACCCAAAGGCCTAAAGGTTTTTACACACTAAAGCATAAAAATGCCTTTATATATTGTAGTTCCTAATTATATTTTCTACTTACCAAACAATTCGCCGGCCACTTGAAAAGCAACACCGATGTTCCACTTCTACACACTGGCCACTTAATTAGAAACACCTAGCTAGTCCACTGTATGGGTATACAATTAGAGAGTGTAGTCCATCTGATGCGGCACAGTTTATGAGCCCTATTCATCATCGTTTCTGACCACAGGACCACTGCTGATGAAATATTACTTAAGTGGTGGACCATTCTCTGCACTGTAATGACCCTGATATGGTAGTAGAGCATGGCTCTGATATGAGTGTATCAGGCGTAACAATGTTGTTGCACTTTTTTGCACACATCACCATCACTGCCAGGCTGAGAGTTCCTCCCCATCCCAAAATATTCAATCCAGGATTAATCCTGATGACTGATGAGGAGTTTGAAAATGGCAAACTGCATCAACAGATGGACCACGGTCGTTAACTGTACACCATCAACGTGGAGCTATTAGATCAAATGGCCAGTGGATGGTGTTCTGATATGAAGAGTTCTGGGGTCAGCATCCTCGTCAGCATTAATTAGGATCTGAAAGGCAATACACTGAGTGAATTAATTTAATTTACACCGAGTGAATTCATTTGATTCGATTCGAATGGATGCATCATTTCCACATGAATAAAATATATTATATCAAAACAGTTATCATGGAAAACAAAGTTGTGTTCATGTAATACGTTTTTAATTCATATGAAAAGATCAGCATGAGCACATCTATCACTATTCATTGCAAGCCATCTGCATTTATCCATACCGTTCATTTTTTCCCAAAATTATATTACATACATATACACAGAGACTAATCCCACATTCCTTCTGAATTTAGGATATTGACAGGGACTACTGCTGTAGTAGCAGTCTCTTCTCTTCTGGAAAGGCCTTACATTAGATGTCTGAACGATGCTGCAAGGATTAGATTGCATTCAGGAGCAACAGCAAGTCAAGTCAAGCAGGTTTATTGTCATTTCAACCATATACACACAGTACACAGTGAAATGAAACAATGTGCCTCCAGGACTGTGGTGCAAAACAGAGAAAAAAAAACAGAAACACCACAAGACTACACCACAAGTGCAGACAGGACAAATGAGAGTGCAAGACAAACACAAGAGCAACAAAACAACAGGATGAGACAACATTTAGTGCAGTCAGTGGCTACAGTACTAGTTTGATGGAATATAGTATTATGACGGATTCTGTATTCTTGCAGTGGAGAGTCACATGGGCAAAAATGCAGAACAGCAATAAATATATCTGCGCAAATATAGCAGCAACAGGACAGAGAATGTGTAGTATAATAACAGAGTGGTATATACAGAGGCAGTTGGAGTGTGTTTGTCTGTGAGTGGTTTGTTTAAGGAGGAAAGGATCAAAGTCAAAGTGAACTTTATTTTCGTCTCGACCGTGTCCGGTATACGGAGAGACGAAATGGCGAAGCTCAGGTTCCAAAGTGTACAAATAGTGCAACAGACAAAAGAAATTGTGCAACAAACAAGCATAGAGTAAGGTGAGAATGATCAGTGGGCGTATAGGCTCAGCCACGATGCTGGTGGCTTTGCGGATGCAGTGTGTAATGTAATTGCTGTACAGTTACGGTTACAGGCACAGCATTTAGTAGACGCTTTTATCCAAAGCAACTTCCTTTCCTGCAGGGGGCAGTCTCCCTGGAGCAACTTGGGGTTAAGGGTCTTGCTCAGGAACCCAATGGTGGTGTGCTGAAGGTAGGATTCAAACCCATGACCTCCTGGTCCAGAGGCAAGTATCCTACCCACTAGGCCACACCCACCCACTATCCTACCCACTAGGCCACTACAGTTGTGGGCTGAGTACACACCCCCTGTGTTCAGCATGGTGACACTGGAGATGTTGCTCCTGATCCAGTCAGGAAGTCTAGGATCCAGCCACAGAGGGAAGTGTTCGGGCCCAGCAGTCTCAGTTTCCCAATCAGATACTGAAGAACAGTGCAGCTGAATGCTGAACTGAAGTCCATAAACAGGATTCTCAGCTAAGTGTCATTTTTGTCCAGGAGGGTGAGGGCCAGGTGAAGGGTGGTGGTAATGGCATCTTTCGTAGAGCAGTTGGGACAACTCCAGTGAGTTGGGCAGCTGAGATTTTATGTGCCTCATGACAAGCCTTTCAAAGCACTTCATGATGATGGGCGTGAGTGTGACAGGACAATAGTCATGGGGACACTGACAACTTATTTGGTACGAGATGATGGTGGTAGTTTTGAAGCATGTTGGAACGATGGTGGTGCTTAGATGCTGAAGCTGGTCTGAACCTCCTCTGAGCAAACAAATAGGAATGCTGTCTGGTCCGGCAGTCTTTCATTGGTTGACTCTGAGCAGTTTTTCTCACAACAGCCATGGTCAGACAGAGCACCTGGTCCTTGGGGGGCACCATGGTCTTCCCTACTGCCACGTCAAACCGTGAGTAGAAGTGATTCAGTGCTTCTGGAACGGAGGTCTTACAGGCAGGTGATGTCCTGTTGTTTGTGATGGCCAGGCCAGGATGCCCTGCCACATGTGCCGTACGTCCCCAGTGTCCCGGAAGGTGCTGTGGATTTTCTGGGCATGTGCATGTATTGCTGCTCTGATTGCCCTGGACAGGTTGGCCCTTGCTGTTCTCAGAGCAGCGTCTCAGCAACACGTGCACCTCCGCAGTCATCCACAGCTTCTGGTTGGGGGATGCGGTCATGGTCTTGGAGATAGCAACATCATCAATGCACTTGTTGATGTAGCCAGTCACCAATGTTGTGTACTCCTCTAGGTTGGTAGAGCCAGCGTAGGGTGCAGCCTCCCTGAACACGTCCCAGTCAGTGTGGTCAAAACAGTCTTGAAGAACAGAGATGGCATCTGGGGCAGGACCTTTGTCTGCTTCCGGACGGACTTCGCACATCTGACAAGCAGTAGACTGGGATCAGCGTGGTGGACAGGTGATCGGAGTAGCCGATGTGGGGGCAGGGCTCAGCGTGGTACGAACCGGTGATATTTGTGTAAACACAGTGCAGCATGTTTGCCCCCTTATCAAAAAGTCCACGTGTTGATGGAATTTATGGAGAACTGACTTGTGATTTCTGGTGTCTCTGATGACAAAACACAGTCCCTCTGGGTGTGCGATTTGGAACTCCCTGATGACTCTGTAAACTTCTGCCAGTGCGTTGTTAGCATTAGTGCTGGATGGGATCTACATCATGACTATGAGCATGGTGGTGTATTCCCGGGTAAATAAAATGGCCTTCACCTAACCGTCAGAACCTCTAGCAGCGGTGAGCAGTAACTAGAGACCAGCACAGTGTTCCTACACCAGTCAGTGTTAATGTAAACAGACAGCCAGCCAAATCTGCTTTTGTCACTCAGTTCCAGATTATGGTTGCTATGGTACATTAGCATGTTGCTAATTTGTATAGCTGTTTCCAGAACGCTATCGCTAAGCCATGTCTCTATAATGATGTAGTCCAGTTTATTGTCCTGGGAGAAAACTTTGACGAGCAGGATGGATGGGATAGCTGGCCAGCTAGCTTTAGCTTTTAACCTGGCGTGGACCCCGCCCACTTTCCACGCCCGTATCTGGCTTCCTCGTGCACTGCTGGTGATGCCCCTCACCCCGACAAGTGGCGTCAGGCAACACAGCAGTCTGAGAGCCTGGTCCCCGCAGCAAGCCGTGGTTAAGGAGGTAAGTTTCATTCTTGTGTCTTATCTGAAGCAGGGTCTGGTGGTCACTGACATGTTTACCAGCTGTTTGGATACACATCTTAGCGAAGGTTTTGTGTTTACATTTACGTTTACGGCATCTAACAGACACTCTTATCCAGAGCGACATACATCAGTGCTTAATTAGTCTACATCTGTTCTTTACACCTGTAAAGCTACACTATGATCAACACCTGCTTTTAACCAAGTTACTGCCAGCTAAGATACACACATTAACAAACCCTGTCAAAAGAAAAAAGTCAGAGGTTAATACACAAGTACGAAAAAACAGAGGGTAAAGGCCTGAGGTTTTTCTTAAATATATAGGAAAAGATATAAGATAAACGAGAGGACTGGTTAGTCACCAAGGTGCTCTTTGAAGAAGTGGATCTTCAGATGATGCTTGAAGACAGAGCGACTCCGCAGATCTGATCAGAAGAGGGATGATGCAGGTCTTCCTCTTCTTTTGAGCAGCGGAGGCTCCAGACGAGCAGTGCTTGAAGCTCTGAGAGGACGAGAAGTGACGCTGCTTGATCAGTGCAGATAAATAAGGAGGTGCAAGTCCGCTCTTGGCCTTGAAGGCGAGTGTTAAGGCTTTGAACTTAATTGTGTGAATTCAAATAACAACACACCCAGAGAGGCTGCTGCGACCATCTTACAGCATCATGTACGCAGCTTTTCCGGAGTGTCGCATTCCATGCAGAGTATATAAGATGACTGTGAGTGCATTTGAGCACCTGTATCAGCAACTGGTGCACTATAGAGTAGCTGAATTTGTTCACTAGAGGAGCTGTCTAGACACGTTTGGACACATGGTACATATTAAATGATATATTTGAGTATATTTTAACAGTTAAACAAAACATAAATGGTATTTTGCGTACAACAGGTGACGCAGTGTTCTCCTGGCTCTGTAGTTCTATTAAAGAATCCTGATTTATCTCATCCCTTGCGATGTTCTCGGCAACATCAAAACCCGCGGCGCTAATCAAGTAAACCCACTTTCCTTAGAGAAGCGAGAGTGCATGGCGGCGGCGTCTCTAAATGCAGTCGCAAGCTCAGGTGTCATGCTGTCAGGAGCAAGGGCTGCCTTAAGTTGTGGCAAAAAGCAGGCTTTGAATCCTGCGCATTTGTTTGGCTTTGAGTTCGCGGCGCTGTTTATCAGAAAGGCGGCGGATGAGTGTTGGAGGGGGAGAAGGTGGAAATCCTCAAATCTTAAACACATATGCCTATACCCCCGGCAGCCTGTTTGTGAACAGAAGACGTCGGGGAGAGGAATTAGAGGAAGGCATAAACGGGGCTGTTTGTTGGCTGTGTTTTCATGCACACACCTTTGGAGCTCCCCGCTCGTGCTTTGGTCTCGCGCTTTGAAGACGGAGAGCGTCTTTTTGAAGAGGGAAATAGGAGGTGTTTGTTTTACATTTAAGCAGATGCCTCGGCAGCATGTAAGGCCTCGCAGCTCCTCTTGGCTTGTGCAGACGTACACACGTACACACACAGTCTCGGTCTTTGAAAACACACACTGCCCACTCTGCTACTGTCTGAGCTAATCCCCCCCCCCCACCAAACATACACACACAAACACTCATCTTCCTCCCACTAGCATGGCTAATATCTGAGTGTTGCTGAGGCTGCATATGCTAATACTGAAATTCAAGCGCACACATTCATCAACACAGCCTCTCAGTCTTTCACTGTCAAACACACACACACACACACACACACACACACACACACACACACACACACACACCCAGTGTCATTCTACATTAGATTCCCACTATATTAGAGATGAAGAAGGTCCTTAATTACTTCATGATTTCTGGGATGACTAGGAGTTGCACTTTCTAGGCACTTTCTAACTCACGAACACTTGCCACTCGTCCTTTCAGACCACTTGTAACATAATGTATAGTAATGAACACTGTTTTTATGTTCTGCAAAAACGCAAGTAAGCAGGTAGTTTCTGTTTATTAAACTGTAATTATCTGACAGACCACATCAAGCCACCTCAGGCCTGAGGTGGAGTGTCAGGTTGGGTCGACTGTATGGACTATAGCTTCTAAATGTACACCAGGAAGGTGGATCTTCAAACTAAGATTCTGACAAAACGGACAGCGAGTGAATGCTACTGTTATGGAAACATCATTGAAAAAGTTTCATTAATACAAAACTAAGTTGTTGCAGATATAACACATAAAATCTATGCAATACTACTTTACAACTTGACAAGATTCTATAGCAGGGAGCTATAAAATATGAAACAGAGCTGTAGGTAATAAGAATGAACTCTTAATATAGTTCACATTTATATTGCAGATTACTTTCTAATAGTGAACAGGCAGGGTGTATTTGGTGTGTGTGTTTCTAATAAAGTGGACAGTCAGAGGATATATGGTGTGTGTTTCAGTCAGAGGATAAAGCAGCCCAGGCTGAAACTCTCTTTATACCTTCAGCATGAATGGCCAGGTCTAAACTGATGTAGGCTAAACAAGCAGATAAATATAAATATGTTAGTAACACAAAACCAATGAATTAAACATGAGCTGTTTCGTGGCTTAGTTCCCATATATGGGCTGTATAGACCCCTGAGAGAATGATATGCGTCAAACTCTTTTATATCAAAGCAAGCAAGAAAAATTCAATTTTCCATGGAATGGGTCCTTAAATTTGTACATTTAGTTTAAGCTGATAAGATTAATATCCTCTCTCTCTCTCTCTCTCTCTCTCTCTCTCTCTCTCTCCCTCTCTCACTTTCTCTCTCTCCTCTCTCTCTTTCTCTCTCTCTCTCTCTGTCTCCCTCTCTCTCTCACTGTCTCTCTGTCTGTCTCTCTCTCTCTGTCTATGTCTCTCTCAATCTCTCCCTCTGTCTCTATCTCCCCCCCTATCCCTCTCCGTCCCTCTCCC